>JADGJK010000205.1:0-39914 GCA_027600645.1 Nowakowskiella sp. JEL0407 | reverse complement strand
GGTGGATCGAAAAGCACCAACTACAGAAATCGGTTATTTTGTTTATACGGGTATTCTATTTGCACGATCGTCATTGGAACTATCGCTCTAGTATCTGGTAATCATTTTACTAACCAGAAGCGTCTTTGCGTCTAATTTTTATCGGTTTAGCAACGTCTTTCATCTATAAAGTTTTCACTCATGCCGATAAGAACTCCAAATACGATCCGGTTCCTTACGTTTGGTATAATACTTATACGAGTGGATCTTTGCTATTGGTACTTGCATTTTCAAAGGTTAATATGTACGAAACGATGTCTGTATTCTCGGTGATAAAGTAAGCTTGTTCAACATCAATTTTTTACAGCTTTTTGTAATCGATTTTTAGAAACGTCATTAAAGATTCGTTGTTCATGATCCTTCTCACGTTCGGTACACCTTTTCTGTTCCCAACCTTTCGTCTATTCATTAAGCAACTGGATAAAACCATGGCTTCTGTTGTCGTGGTTATCAGTGGAATTGCAGTTTCAGCAATCAGTATTGGAAATACAAAGAAGGTTGAGATAATGTTGATGTTGATTTTGGAAAGCAACGAGCGGGGACCAGAGAATATGTCCGAGAAAATGGGGGAAGATGAACGTTTGCCACTATATTCTGAAATAGCTGGTCTTGAAAAACAAACTGGTGTGGTTGAAGAAGGTTATCCAATTGTGATTTCAAAGAAGGTTGATATAACGTGGTTTGCGTTTCTCGATCTCTTTGCGAGGGTGACGGTTTTTGATGAGAGGCAAAAATACAGCGATGACATTTAACTTTTATTTTTTGTGGAGTTAATTATCTGTTGTGATTAATAATAAATGTTAATGCTTTATTTACATGAAATATTCAGGTTACTTCTCATAGTTCCGAATCTGCTCGTTTAAGTTCCGGATTTGGATTCATGTATTCATCCAGCGATATCATTCCATCACCATCTTTATCTGCTCTTAACTCGTACGCAATTACAGAATCAAATAACTCCTTTACTACAAAATTATCGGAAGTCTGTTTCACGATGGATTATTCAGCTTACAGTCTCCTTTCAGCTCTGTATCTTCGGGTAATGTCTTCAAATAAGCAGCTTCGAATTCAGATTTATCCAGATATCCATCCTTATTTAGATCAGTCTGAAAAAAAACATTCCTTGAAGTGAATCGTGAAATTACACTCATACTCAGTGGCACTTCGAACCTTCTTGCTTCAGACCAATCTAAATCATGGGAAACAACTCTCGAAATAACAAAAACAAAAAGAAAAACGATTGTTTTTCTGAATTGCAATTGCTTCATTGTTCCTGGGCTGTCCCACAATCAAAGAAATGAACGAGTCCGGATCTGGAAAAGATTCGAAACTATCGCCATCCGATTTGCGGCGAATAGCAAAGGAAAAACAATCTCTGGCTGAAAAATTGCTAGCCGAAGCTGCTGCTGAAATCGCCGCTTCAGACGAAATGGAACGGACAGAATGGATTGCTGCGGAAGAGCATGCCGCCGCTTCTTTATCCCGAAGCGAAAGTAATCAAGATAAATCAAGAGCTAAGAAGAAGAAGAAGAAGTCGGCCATAAAGTCAAGTGGTGAAGCAGAAAGTGGAACTAATTCGGACATTACGGGGAAAGATAGCAATGACGTGGCGGGAATACTGACGCTGGATTTTAACGAGCTAGCGAATTCATTTGCTAGAACTAATCTTTTGGACGAGGAAGATTCGTTGAACTTCAAAGAAAACAAAGCTGGTAAAAAGAAAGGTGGTAAAGGAAAACATACCGAAACTGTTGAATCAGATGCGTCCAAGTTCGACGACGGACGGAGAGAAAGTAAAAAATTTGGCGGCCAAAACAATGCGAAAGTAGCGGCTGATCTTCACGATACCGCACCTAAATCGAAGCAGAAAAACGCAAACTTGAAAAAGAGCGATGTGAGCAATGAAAACTCGAAGGATAAAGATGCATCGAATACATCACAGCCATCTATTGTGAAAGATACCCAAGAAAGTAGGAAGGATATCGATTCGGAGACACCAAACAGCACCATTGCGGACGCAAGTACACAAGGAAATAAAAAAGTGAAAAAGATGAAGTCGAAAGCATTAAAAGAAAACTCATCATCAGCCGCGGCCGACTCTTCGTCCCAGTCGTCATTCCCACTGGATACAAAGCCAAAACAAACTGCGCCCAAAAATTCTAACAAAAGTCGCCGGAAATCCAAGTTGGACATAAAAATCACCAAATATGGTACTGAAAAAATAGCTGCGGTGATTGAGTCCGAGATAAGTACGGATAATCAACGCACACCAGATATACTGCCTCCATCAGACATCCCGCAAACACCGAAAGCACCGAAAAGCCCGGCGGTGGCCGAACAACCAAGCTTGAGCTCCGATGTTGATGTGAATTATCAAGAAACCGCCGATTCGGAGGAAAATCTCGAAGTAATCCAATTCGACGAATTCATCAAAGCTGAAATTCACCCTGACCCAGTTCTGCCCACGCAAACTCCACAGAAGGGCAAAGAACCACAGAAATTGGAATCTCAGGCTCAATCTGCTTTCCACACGCCTCAAAGATCAAAGAAAACGGAAAAGAATTGGGAGCAGTACAATATTGTGGTAAAAGATGGACCATCGAAGCCGTACACACCTCCACCGGCAACACCAGATCAATTTTCAACACCGATAAATAAACCCTCTAATTCGAGTGGTTACGGATCAGTTCGAATTCTGCGAAACACAGATGCAAACCGTACTCCAACGAAGACACCAACTCGACATCCAAAAAGTCGAGATTCACCGCGACCAGAGTATCCCAAGAAACAATACTTTGAAGAGTATATGAATCCAGTTGAAGTGTCAAACGGGCTGCGAAAAGGGACCTTGGTGATGGGAACGATCCGAATTAACAGAAGAGTTCGAACAGATGCGTATGTTACTATCGATCCGATTCCATCCAAGCCGCCGGTATCTTGCATAACTGGACAACCAATAAACCCTTCAGATGATATTTACATTTGCGGGGAAAAGTCGCGAAATCGAGCGTTGGAAGGGGATATTGTTGTTATCAAGCTGTTGGATAAACAGGAAGTCGACAAGGAATTGGAGATTTTGAATCGAAAAAAAAAGGAAAATCGCATCGTTGAGAAGGATCGAATGGATAAGGTGAAGATGAGGAAAGAGCATATGGATGAAGAGAGTGACGAGGAAGCTGACTACGAAGAGGAATATGGTAATTGCACTCTTTTATCCACTGTTAATTTCGATTTAAACATTTTCGTTTATCAAGATGTGAAACATGAGTTTGGGAAAGTGGTAAGCATTAAGGAGAGAAAAGAGTTTCAGCGATTTGTTGGAACGTTGTTGGTTGAAAAACCTGGACGTGGAAGATCTGCGAATGATTACAGTGAAAACTCCAGAGTATTTTGGTTTCAACCTGTAAGCGCTATTTTTTCGGATATTTATTTCTCAGTTCACCTTCTGAGTATTTTAGACGGACAAACGAGTGCCGTGGATTACAATCGCCATTGAGGAATCACCGATGGATTTTCAGAAAGATCCAAAACCTTTCAGCACGAAACTTTTCTTGGCGAGTATCACCAGCTGGTCAGCAAAGTCAGCATATCCTATAGGCAAGGTCATCCGCGTAATTGGAGAAATGGGTAATGTAGAAGTCGAAACTGAAGCGTTTTTGGCCGAAAATAGTATTACTTGGACGGAAGTTTTTAAAAAAGAAGTTCTTGATTGTCTGCCTCAAGTGGTTCGTTCTTAAAATTTGCTTTTTTTGTGTTTACGAGAGGAATTGAAGTTTATTGTAATATAAAGCCATGGAGTATCCCCGAATCGGAGTTGAAGAAGAGGCTGGATCTAAGAAAAACAAGAATTTTTAGTATCGATCCTCCCACTGCGCGTGATCTGGACGATGCGGTGTCTTGTGAGGTCCTCGATACGGAAAGAAATATTCTAAAAATAGGAGTTCACATAGCCGACGTTTCCTACTTTGTTCCGATGGATTCGGCTTTAGACCAAGAAGCATCTAACCGCGCTACGACGGTTTATCTTGTCCAACGAGCTATTCCAATGTTACCTCGGATGTTATGTGAAGATTTATGCAGTTTGAATCACGGCGTGGATCGTTTGGCGTTTTCGGTGATATTTGAGATTGACGGAAACACGGGAGAACTTGTGCCGGGAACAACGCCATGGTTTGGCAGAACGATAATCAACAATTGCGCAAAATTGAGTTATGACCATGCGCAAGCGATAATCGACGGAAAAGCGCAGAATTCTTTCGATGAGGTTATAGGTTTGCCATCGGTGCAGATTGTGAATGAGGTTTCGTTTGCGGAAGTGAAGGGAGATGTTTTGATGTTGTATGAATTGAGTAAGAAGATGAGAAAAAAGAGGTTTGCAGATGGTGCGCTGGCGATTCAGTCGGTGAAGTTATGGTTCAAGACGGAGGACGAAGTTCCCACTGGGTGCGGTATCTATGAAATGAAAGAGAGCAATAGATTGATTGAAGAGGTAAAGAAACCCTATTGTAAAGAAAAAAAAAGAAATTTAACCTTTGTTTCCAGTTCATGTTATTGGCGAATATGGCAGTAGCACGTAAAATATCGAGCAGTTTTCCAACGATTGCAATGTTAAGATCTCACGCACCTCCGATTCTTCGGTCTATCCAACAATTCTTGGATGTAGCCACACAGTTGGGATATCCAGAGATCGATGCATCATCAGCACGGGCATTGCAGCAATCATTCGAAAACATAACATCGCCAGAAGCGCGTAAAGTGTTGGAATTGATCGCTGTTAAACCTATGAAACGAGCGAGGTATGTTTGTGCTGGTCGCACTTCAGCGGATACTCCAATAGGGTGGGGATATCACCACTACGCATTGAATGTACCTCTGTATACACATTTCACCAGTCCGATTCGAAGATACTGCGATTTAATTGTTCATCGAATGCTTCAAGCTGCTCTCGATATGGACGCATCCCCACAACCAGTCGAACCGAAACTCCCACCGTCAGAAGTAGATTCTGGAGCCGGATACACGATAAAAGATGTTGCACATATTGCTAAACTATGCAACGACCGCAAGGATTCCGCGAAAGCTGCGCAAGATTCCAGTATGAAGGTGTATTTATGCAATTTCCTTTCATTACTACAAGCGAGACTAGATGAGGACTCCGAGCAGGCCATCATTGAAGAACGAAAATATTTGCAGGCGCAGGGAATTATCAACAGAGAGATACCACGACAACTGCAAGAGAAGTGGGAGATTCGGAAATCGGGTAGCCGAGGAGTGTTGGTGGAAGCGCTGGTGTATAATGTTTCTCAAAGGTCATTTGATGTGTTGGTACCGGTTTTGGGATTGGAGAAGCGAATATGGTTGGAAGACTTGGTTGATAATAAGGAAATCTGGGGAAGTAAGTGGAATATTAACACGAATACTTTGGTTGTGTATTGGAAGCGAAGAGAGAAGTGGGATTTTGAAGGCGTGGAGGAAGATATGGAGGGTGAGGTTGTTGAAAAGCAGGAGGAAGGAATAGTCGTTGAGACACCTGTTGAGGTTGTGGAAGTTTCTGATGCAGTAGTCAGCACTGATGAAGAGATTCAGTTGAATGAGGGAGATGACGAGGATTCCGGAGCGGATGGGGCAGATGATATTGCTTCAAAGATCGAGGCAGCGAAAGAGCCGATATTGATTGTCGATGAAGAGTCCAGTGAGACGAATTTCATTGGCTATAGAGTTGAGGAATTGGCGGAAAGTGTGAATGATCAGGAAGCAGATGTGGAGGATAATACCACTGCAACACAAGATATCGTCGACAGTGAAATCGAAGAAGTTGCTGTGTTAGAGGGCGGTGACCAAACAAATGATGAGGATATTGAAGCCGATGATGCGAAACTGGAGCAAGAATTTGCAGCTTTGAAGATTGCCGACCCTGATCCACAAGAAGCAGCGCAATCAGATAACTCTGCTGTAATGACACGGAAGATCCGCCTACTCCACCAGAATAAATTGAAACTGGAACCACACGAAGTAAGAATCCAAGCGATAAAGGTGTTTAAAAAGGTGGCGATACGGATTGTACCGAACGTGAAACGTAGCCCGGTAGATTACAAGTTGCTGGCGGAGTATCCCGGGTTTAGAGGGATTGCTGCCAAGGTTGTATCGTTTGCGAGTGTAGAAGGGGCGATGTTGAAAAGTGATGGAGATCCCAATGATGGTGGGATGGAGGATGCAGTCTGTATTGGAGTGTTGGATGAAGATTAAGATTTTTTTGAAAGAGACTTTTGTAAATTAGTTTGAATGTGGAATGAACAAAAAAATAAAAAATAATACTTTAACCCCGAAAACATCTCTGCAGATCGTGAGAATTTGTATTTCATTAGGCCACAAGTATAATGCCCGAGCAACTTGGAATGCTTTCTAACCTTCCTGTGGATATTTTCATCATTTTATGTTTTTACTTCGTGCCTCGCACACTTCAAGTATTATCTCAGGTATTCATTCACCCTTGATTAAATTGTCTCTAAAGTATTTTAAAGTTTGCTCGTGCTTTCTTGTTTAGTTATCTCGCTATTTCAAAGATATTATAACCAAACTAAGATTTGGCGCTTCAATTGAGCATTTTCGAGGGTTCCGTAATTCGTACCGATTCTGGCTACCATGAATACGTCCGACTTCAGTTATTACATAAATGACGTTCAAATTTTCGTAAATGAAATGGACGAGAAGAAAGTTTATGTGCACAAAAATGCTGGTCGCGCTGTTATATCGGATAAGGATGAATTACCCATTATCATGAATTTAAAAGTAGATGCTCTTGTTAGTGTTGACTGGCAAGATTTTCATATGGTTGCTTTCGATCATTTGTAAGGTGGTGTTTGATCAGTAATTATAGTAAACTTAATTATTTATCATCAAGGAGAATAAAATTCGAATATACGATCTAAAAAAGCAATTATTACTCCGCAAAATTCGTGATTATACGGCGCTTTGTCTCAGGTCAAACGGTTTTCTACTTGGATTCTTTTCGAAGTTTAATTGCGAAGAGTTGGACATCTGAAAATCGAAGGCTTTGAAATGAATGATCTCGGACTGGCGTGGGCGATGTCAACACACAAAAACTTACTAGCAGTTGCCACGAAAGGGCTGATACTAATTTAGGATAAAGTTACGATGATTTTGCTAAAGAAATTTGCTTTGCCGCCTAATGATTTCGTTTACGATCTCAAATTCGGACTCTCAGATGAGCTGGTTCTTTAAACGGAGATGAGATTGGTTTTGATTGAATATATTGTATCCGAAGAACCCGTCGGGAGTGTTGTATATGAAAGCCAAGATAACTGAAAGTTATCTTCGTTTGAGGAGGGTTTACCTCGTTTCAATTGTGTTGTCTCTCGTCAATATGCGATTATGGTGCACAACGAAGAGCTTTCGTTGTTTGATTTGAAACGTAAGGCTTGGATTTGGAAGGGTTTGGAGCGAGAGGATGAGAGAAGCAAGTCTTCGGTTTCGTTTTACAGGGAATCGTTACTTATTGGACTTTCGAATGGGACAGTAGAGGAATGGAAATATTCATCTAGCATGGTAACAAAATATCTTTGATTTTGGTTCAGATCATAACTAAAAGTAAACGCTAAGTGCATTTGAATTCACGAGCACACAAGATCAAGGAGCGGAAACAATCCACGGAAACTTGTTTCTTCAATTTGAGCGTAATGGAAAACAATTCATTGCAACTGAGGTTCAAACCTTGGCATATTTTGATTCAACATATCGTGTAATGCGGCTGTTGATGATTCCGTGCAAATGAAGAGGAAATTGAAGCCGTGATGCAAAAACTGGAGCAAGAATTTGCAGCTTGAAGATTGCGGACCCTGATCCACAAGAAGCTGCGCAATCAGATAACTCTGCTGTAATGACACGGAAGATCCGCCTACTCCAGCAGAATAAATTGAAACTGGAACCACACGAAGTACGAATCCAAGCGATAAAGGTGTTTAAAAAAGGAAACGATACGGATTGTACCAAACGTGAAACGTAGCCCGGTAGATTACAAATTGCTGGCGGAGTATCCCGGGTTTAGAGGGATTGCTGGCGGAGTATCCCGGGTTTAGAGGGATTGCTGCCAAGGTTGTATCGTTTGCGAGTGTTGAACGCGCGATGTTGAAAGGTGAGGATGATCTGAATGATGGTGGGATGGCGGTTTGTATTGTAGACTGGTATTGTTAGATGAAGACTGAATATCGACAGAAAGAAGTCTGATCTCAATTCAAAATGTTGCATTCTACCCAAAAATCGTATGCGAGGTTTACGATGATGACGATTACTTTGTAATAAATCGATTCTACAAGGAAAGTTCGTAAGAAGTGTTGGACAATTTTAGAATTTCGCATTTTGATTAGATTTTTTGGAGAGAGGGAGTTTTCAAAGCATTGTAGAATAGAGGATCTTCAAATAATAAAGAATTCACGATCAATGGAAAGAATCATGTGGGAAAAAGTACGCCGCCTATTTTGATTACTGTCAAAATCAAATAAGGCTCTCGAAATGAGTGACAACCCACGCTGTTTTTTCGACGTTTCCATTGGCGGAAATAAACGTAAATTCCTTTGTTTTATCATTATAAACTGCTATTTATTTTAAGATCTTTCTTACTGCAGCCGAAAGGTTTTTTCTTCACCGCGCTCGTCGATATAAATTTTCCGTAGTATTCTAATCTCTCAACTTGCAGAATCGTTTTCGAGTTATTTGTGAAGGATGCTCCAAAGACTGTAGAAAACTTTAGGTCGGAAACTTTTTGCCAAGGCTTTAATTCTTATAATTGTTCATTTTTTTTTGGTCGTTTGTTTTAGGGCTCTATGCACCGGAGAAAGAGGAGTTTCAAATAGCTCCGGCGTTCCTCTGCATTATAAAGGGTCAAGGTATGTTAATATTGAATCCAAGGTGAAGAATAAATGTTGTAATTCGACTTCGTCATAGATTCCACCGAATTATTAAAGATTTTATGATTCAAGGAGGAGACTTTACCAAAGGCAATGGAACAGGGTATGTAACGCTTTAAACTACACCATTTCTAAATTTGTTGAACTATTTCTTGGTGTTCAAACAGAGGTGAATCTATTTATGGAGGAATGTTTGATGACGAAGAGTTTGTCCGCGATCACGATTCGATAGGATTATTATCAATGGCAAATAAAGGACCCAATACTAATGGAAGTCAGTTTTTTATTACGTGTAGCGACTGTCATCATCTTGGTAAATTATGATAATATTGACCTTTTTTTTGAAAACAGAATATTCTCAACTCTCGTTCTATTAGATAAGAAACATGTGGTATTTGGTCGAGTTGTCTCAAACATGGATTTCATCTCGCAAATCGAAAATATCCCAACTGAACGTGACGCACCGACAAAAGCAGTTGTTATTGTAAACTGCGGCGAATTACAGCGAGTTCAAAAAGATCCAAAGAGCAGCACAAAATCCTCAAAAAAGAAGAGTAAACGGAAGACGAGTGATTCCGAGGACTCTGATTCGGACTCTTCGACAGATTCATCGACTTCATCTGAATCTTCGTCGTCAGCATCGTCTTTGCGGAAAGAAAAGAAGCAGAAAATGGTTGTCGAGTCGGTTGAGCCTATGGGCGTGTTACCACCACCGGATATCCTTGAAGCCGATAGTCGGAGATTTTTGGATCGAACAGTTGTCCCCCGTAAATCGAGTAATGATGAGAGGAATGTGAATAAGAGTCAGAGAGAGAACGGAGGAAGTCGAGACTATACTTATAAAAGAACAGATCATAGCGGAAGAGATGTTAAAGGAAGAGGGAACCTGGTGAGTATTTTTTTTTAGTGTTGCAATTAATAGAGGAGTTATAATAGTTGTTATGATAACAGAGGTATCGAGAGGATAATAATTATCATTATGACAATCGACAAAGATTTTCACGAAAAGAGAGAGAAAGAGAGAGGAGTCGAAGCCCACAGCGTTAGTAATACGGATTTATTATGTGAACCGCTAACATGATCGATATCAAGAAATACAAATACATTAAATGAGAAATTTTGATTAATTCCCTTTGCTTTCCAGCGATATGTACATTGGAATCGACGATACTGTATTAAACACCATTCGACTCCTTCCGTAGCATTTTCAGAGATGCGCGGGTACTGCTCAATGCACTTCGGAAATCGAGAATCACCTCAGATCATTCTATCGAATTATCATGTCACTTGTAATCTTAGTCTAATATACATTATTATGGAATCCATATCCATCCGATCTTTAAGACAATGTTTCCAACAGGTTCCAAACGATAATATATTTTATGAGTTTTTTCAAAAGACAACTTCAAACAGTTGCTGATTTCCTCAAAAGCGGGACAAGTAACTAAAGCCACATTGCCTTTTCAACAAAACGAAAAATTTCAAATTCGAACAAAGTTCCAGCTCCAATGAATTCCACAAAAAAATCAGCTAAAAAGAACTCGCGCTCTGCAAATAATCACGTAAATACTTCGAAACTCGCCTCTGAAGCCTCATCCAAGTCAGTACTGCCCGACAATTCCGTTTCTAAAATTGACACACCCACTTCCAACGCTTCCCAAAGCACTCCCGTCGCCGAACAAGACCACTGTATCATCTGCACGGAACCAATCTCAATTTACGCCTTTGGCAGCTGCAACCACAGACAATGTCATCTATGCGCACTTCGACTCCGAGCCCTCTACAAATCCAAATCCTGTTCATACTGTAAAACCGACCAGGCCTCGCTAATATTTACTACGGATGCGACGACTCCGTATGAGTCGTTTGATTTACAATCAATGCAAGAGAACTCAGATAAAAAGTTGTCGATATTTTGTGAGAATAAAGACGTTTATGCCGAGTTGTTGATGTTGTTGAGGTTTAATTGTCCGCATGAGGATTGTGAGGTTTCGTGTCCGGGTGGGTGGGGTGAATTGAAGAAGCATGTCAAGGATGTGCATAAATTAGTAATGTGGTATGTCTTTATGTTTCTATGTAAACAAGTTGATTTCTAAAGTTACTATAACCTTTGTTTTTAATTCTGCAGCGATTTATGCACTAGACATAAAAAGGTGTTCACTCACGAACATGCGCTCTTCGCACACCAACAGCTGCAGAAACATATAAAAGATGGGGATCCCTATGACCCTTCGTTCAAAGGACACCCGAACTGTGGATTTTGTCGAACGAATTTCTACGATTCAGATGAATTGTATGATCATTGTAAACAGAAACATGAACAATGTTTTCTGTGCGTGAGGAACGGTATTCGGCATCAGTATTATGTTGATTATAATAGCTTGGTAAGAAAACTGGGTAGCTTGTGAAATCTTTTTCCAATTAACTTGATTTAATTATCACAGGAAGAACATTTCAAAGACGATCATTACTATTGTCGAAGGCCACAATGTGTCGAAAAGAAGTTTGTGGTATTTGCTACGGATATCGACTTTAAAGCTCATGAGGTATTTCAAATTTCTTCACATCAATTGTTTTGGAATATCCTTAATAAAGCTTCATATTAAAAGTTGGAGGAACATTCAGAATCATCCGGGGGAAAAAAGAAAAGTGTACAAGTAGACGCAAACTTTATATACAACTCTCCGTCTCGCAGTGGTTCATCTGGAACCAGAGGAAACCGAAACAACAACAATAACAATGCCGATTCGAATTCTCAACCTATTCTTGTCGTCTCTGAACGACGTCATCCGCGTCGAGAGTTCCCACGATTAGGCGAAAATACATCATCGTCTTCTGATTCTTTGACGACGAATGAAGTGACAACACCGGCTCGAAAGAACAAAGCACCTCCCCCAGGGTTTGGATCAGAACTCACGGAATCAAACTCAAATACCTCGACCAATACAACAACGGTATCGATTGCTCAACAACTGCAACAATCGCAATCTACAAACTCTCCACGATTACGACCACCGCCAGGTTTTGGATCCCAACTAACCAAAGAAGATTTCCCTTTACCAAGTGCGACGACCAGCACACCAACCACCCAAGTAACCGAGACCGTAATTCCCAACGAGCCAGAACTACAAACCCGAATCCGGAAATTATTCCAAATGGATGCATCAAATTTCACTGAATTTAAAACCCACACTGCCGGTTACCGACGAGGCGATTTAACGGCCGCTGCACTATTCAGTAAATTCAGAGACTACGCGTTGGTAAATCGAGTCGGCAAAGTAGATAAATCCGAGACGGAAGTGGAAATGGGCAAAGTCTGGATAAAGATGGCGGAGAGTTTCCCGCCTGATGACGGAGGTGGAGAAGATAAACGAGCGGAGATGCTTAGGGTTTTGAATGATTGGAAGGCTCGGGTAAGAGATTTTATTTAATACTTTATAAATTTTATTTTTATCTCATTAAATCTTTTACGGCTGGTTTGATAGAAAACACATGAAAATTCGTTTCCGGTTCCGAAACCGAATACAAATTGGACTACGAATTCATCTTCATCTTCAACGCCCGCTAAAGTATTAGTGATAAAACCCGGTAGTAATGCACCTGCGCCTCGGAGAAACCCAAAGACTTACACCAGCAGCAGCGTATCAGCAAACCGACGACCACCTTTATCAACTGCCCCGTTAAACAAGACCCTGAGGACGATGACGTTGGTGGATTCAGCGCCGAGTTTGAACAACAGTGGTGCTGGTAATGGAAGTGTGTGGACGGATGAAGATTTTCCACCACCACCTAGTGTGAAGGTACCTGCGAGGGATCAGTTTGAGGATGCGGAGGAGGATGAAGGGGAGAAATCTAGTGGGTCAGGAAAGAAGAAAGGGAAGAAGGGGAAGCAGGTTTTGATGCATTTTGGATAAAATGTGAATAAATATAAGGTTGATAAATTGATTGAATGTGACAAGCTGTATTTTAGAATTACCAAACTATCAAAGTCTTGCATGCATTTTTCCTGAATTTACAAAACAAAAATTAGCATAATATTTAAAAAAAAATTTTTTTTTAAAAAAAAAAAAAAAAAAAAAGATTCTCGTTTAGAAAAGAGACAAAAATCTGGCAGCTGTTGAAAATTGCAACTATTTCTGCATGGAAAATCCAGTAGTATGAGAAATTACTGGACTTGTGTTGTACTTAAATAACTCCTGTAACATCAGTTTTTCATTAAGCCATACCCTCCAGGGATTATTGTCTTTTGTTCACAACACCCCTGGCTGATAAATGAAGACAGAGTAGTCATCAACTTCAACATTCATTGGTAAATTAACCACAGAAACAAGGATGGCAGGTGACATCCATAACCCTTCAGCATGGGCTAAAAGCAAGTACTCAACAAAGCAAAACTGCATCAAGTGAGATCCTAAACTGCAAACAATCTACTATATCTCAACTATTCACAATTTTATTAAATCTAGGTAAAACTATGTCCACCTTCAATATAATCCATAGGTAATAATAATTTATTTAAATAGAAAATAACTAAGAAACGTTCTAAAATAGTCAATATCCTCTCATTACAAAGATAACATAACTTTTGAGAGTATTGGTGGAGTGAGTAGAATAATAATTTTTTACTCTATCAAATTTCTAATATGTTAAAAAATCAAACATTCTGTGATTTAGGTTTTTCAAATACAAATTATTTTGGGGCTTTTAAATATTATTTTTAACTATTTCTTCCCAATATTAACATAAAATCATGGAGTAACTAAAATAAGGAGATAAAGTTTATTTATTTTTTTATAATTTTTTCAAAAAAATTATGTAACTAACATTCTTAATAGTGATAGTACAGTTTTTTTTGCTTAAAACTCATAAATTAGTGAGTTATTCCACTTTTTGTTACAAAATTTTTCAATTTTAACTTGAGTCAGGATCACTGGGATGAATTCAAAGAATATGAATCAATCAATTGAACTAGCAAGTAAACCTTGTGGGGGGGGGGGGCTCCCCATGCTGTGCAAAATGTAATTCTCAATCCTTGACATCTATGAAATGAGAAATATAATTTAGCATAAATTTATTCATTGTGCAAAAAAACGAAAACATTTTGAATTTGTCATTCATTTGTAAATCAAGAAATTCAAGTTTCAGTAGCAAGAGACCAAACTCAGTGAACCAAACCAAATCCAGTCAGACATTAAAAAGGGAATATCCTCATGATCTACACCATCAACCTTTGGAATTACAAGGTTACAACATACCAGTTTTAAAGGAATTGATAGAAATTCAAATATTAAACTCATCCCGGTATAAAAAAAGATAAAAAGGGGAAACAAAAATACAATTACCGTCGTTTCCATTCCTTGATTATTTTTTGACAAGGCCCAGTTGTCAGGAATCTTGATCATGATGAAGGAAAAACAACCCGCATTCTACATATATCCAACTATATTTAATCATACTACATTCTCTGGAATCCAATGTTGTTGTGGTGTGGTCTGCAAAAAGCACCTCGAACACTAAAAGCACACCTTGATAAAAAAAAAAAAAATGCAGATTCAAACACACAAACGTACAATACTTTATTTGCAGAATACATGATAAAAAAAATGAAAACCCCATACAATCCAAAGTACGCAAAACTATAAAACAAATCCAAATACCCTCATCCAAACCTTTCCCATTTACTTTTTAATATACGGCAACTGCCCCAACTCCGCGGCGGTAGTATACAACTTCTGCTGCATCTCTTCCTCACTCATAAACTTCCTTTGCTCAAGATCTTCCGCACTTGGGTTCCCCGCGATCCCCGCACTGGGTAACCCGTCCGTTGTATACAACATCTCTGACCCACTTTCTGTCCTTACGTGTCTTATACTTCTTGTGTCAACACTCAACCCATTACCGGAATTCTCACTGATGAATTCTTGCGAATTTATACTGGCTGAATCTACGCGAAGTTCGGGGACACCGCCGCCCATAACACCTAACCCTCCACTCGTAACAGTCCCACTACTGGTACTCGACGTCACCGTATTAATATTCTCACTACCCATCAAACCATTCCCCATCACCAAATTATTATTCCCACTGCTATAACTCGCAACATTCTCACCACCAACCCAATTCCGTTGCTGCAAATGATGCTCTAATTCCTGCCTCTGCTGCCATAAATGCTCGCCAAACGGAACTCCACTAGACACACCCGCATTAGAACTTGAAATTAAATTCGGTGGGTACGTGAAATACACGTTTCCGCTGTTACTACTACTCCCACTCGTAGTCCTCGACAACGAACTTCCCGATCCCGTCGTCACAATTACATTCCCAATTTTCCCTCCACCTCCATTATAACCAACACTACTATTCCCCCCATTTCCTTTCGATCCCATCGCACCTCTAACCATATCCCGTCGTCTAACAAACTCACCAGCAGAAATCCCACCCTCCGCCAACTTTTTATCAAACACACTTTCCAACTTCCGCACCGGAGATTTCAACCATCCCCCAACCACATCATAAAACTCATCACCTTCAAACGCCTCCCTTAATACCATCCGGCGATTTAAATACTCCACACCCGAAATTTCCCCCGACAGTAGTAATGTATCTAAATGAGATTCACCAATTTGTAACAAGTTTTGTTCTGTTTCTGGAGTTGTCGTTTCTGGGTTTGTTGATGAAGTTATTGAGGTTGTTGATGTATGGATTTGCGTATTCATCGTTGACGTTGGGTACACAACCGACGACCCGATACTTCCAAATTGCATATACGGCGACGACGGCGAACTATACAGCACATCATCACCAACTCCAATCCCACCGCCCCCACCTCCCATCATCGGAATATTCGGTACATTCGGAAACATATACGCAGAATTCAACGAACTGAATTTCCCGTCACTCCTTAAATTCCCACTATTCCCGCCACCACTTCCACTGCTGCTCGATCGTGGGAAACTAGGATTTTTTTTACCTTTTAGACTCCCACTCTGTGACCCGGTCCATTGATAACTCGACACCGTTCCATTATTTTCAATTCCACCGCCGCTCACAACGCCAGAATTCACTGTATTCGTTGATGATTTAATTGACCGCGTATCATCACCACCATCCCCCCTAACAGCCACCTGCGAATACATATCCAACACTTTATCACCACCACTAAACGAGTTCACGGGTTCTTTAAATGGTGATAACGGGGACGTAAACATCCCCACCGGCGAAGATTTCCCTAAAATAGTTGTGTTTGGTGGCGTACCGAGCGGTTTTATTGTTGGCGCGAATGATACGGGGATGGGGAACTGCGTGGTGGTATTTATATTTGCATTCTTTGTGTCGAGTGATTGGTTTTGTTGTTGATTTTGTTGGTGGGGGTTTGGAAGGGGGTCGGTTACGGGTGTCCACGGTGAATGAGGGTGAATTATTTGCCGCGTCGAATCTGGGTTTGATACGTAGAACGCTGAATCTTCAGTTGTTGTCGTTTTCGTGGGTTTTAAAATTGTTGAAGTGGGTGTAAGTTTCCCAGCCGTTTTTTCCAGGATTTCGGAAATATTTGGTAACTGGTCTAATTCATTCGTTCCTCGTTTCTTTTTGGATTTTTCGTTGGATTTTTCGGAATGGGAAGTAGAGGTATCTTCGGAGTCTTCGAGTTGGTAAGGTGAGAGTGAGTTTGATGGGAATACGCCGTGGAGGTTGGTTGTTAGGTTTTCACCGAATATCCAGCCGTCTTTGAATACTTTTCTACAACCACACACAACAATAAAAAAAAATTAAAACGTTATACGTTATAAGCAAAAACTCAGGTCTTTTCTTACTTTACAACAACCAAATCATTCACTCGCAACTCAATTTCATCACCTTTCGATGGGAAATACGCAAACGCAACCCGATGTCGTGCTTCAACCTGAATACCCTTATACGACGGCAACTCACCTTCCTTTACACCTTGTTCCTCATTCTTATGCTGCTGGGTCGTAGCCTCCACTGCCTGGTCAAAACTCTGTAAATCTTCCAACCGTCTAATAAAAGCCTCTTCTTCCCCTTGCTCACTAACCGGCGGCAGCACACTCGACGCAACCGTCCGTAACGAATTCGTCAGTACCAAATCACCCCCAAAATTCGTGGACGTAGAATACTTTGTTTCGTTTGGTTTTAATCCAATAGTTGCAGTTTCATCCGCAGCTAACGCCGTAATCAACGAATCATGTAACGCCCGAATGTAATCTTCATCTGAATTCCCAACTTCAATACTCCCAAACACCCCTCCATCCTCACTCCCACCAACATTCTTCTCCCGTTCCGCCCGTTCCAACCGTTCAGTAGTCAAAGTCTTCAACAAAACCGACGCAACCGCCTCATCAGTCCCATCCCGTTCCCCCCACGCACCCAGCAACAAATCCGGATTCAAAGTAATAAGTTCTTCAATCGTACTCTTATACGTCGCTAAAACATTCACCGGAAACTCATACCGTAATTTATTCGCACCTTTAAACGACACGTCTACGGTGATTTTATGTGAAACAGTTAAAAAATCCCACGTTCCTGATGGATTTATCCCCGAATCTCTCGTGGAATCTTTACCCAATGCGGTTGAGGTCGGTGATGGCCACGGCGGGGTGATGAATTTAGTCGTATGTTGTCCGTCTTGATTCGCAGTGTCGTCGGATTTCCATGAAAATACGGTTTTGGATAAATCGGAAAGTTCAGAGATTTTTAAAGCGGATAAGGTTGTGGGGTTTAGTGTGATTAGTTCGGATAAGTCGATGGAGAGTCCGGTGACGGTATATTTTTGGTCTTTTGTCGAGAGGTTTGTGAATTTGTAGGAAAATGTCCATGGTTCGCCGGGGATTAAGATTCGTGGGAATTCGAATTTGAATTGGATCTACAAGACGAGGTATTTTAAATTTTCAGAATAAAAAATTAATATATAAATGAAAGATATGAAAAAAATAGTAATGTATAAAGTGGGTGCTTACGTTTTCACGGGTAGTGTTTTCAAATGTGTTTACGGCATCTTGGCCCCGCATGTATACAGCCAAATCACTCGAATCAAACGAATGCATTTGTGGGATTTGGTACTCATGATCAATAACTGAATTCAATCCCTCCTGTCGCACGCTGACAATTAACCTGTATTTCACATTACACTGGAAAGTTTTCCTCCACAACGAAATCGTTGGCGGGATCAACGCCGCCTTTAATTGGGAGATTTCTAGTTTGAATGGAACCACGGCTTTCTTTTTTCCGGGTAACATTATGCCCTCGCCTTCGCCTATTAGGACGGAAGTTGGGTGGGGAGGAGGGTACATTGTTGCGCCGGAGGCGGGTAAGTGGGCGATGGAGATGTTTTGAGGGATTTTGTTTTCAGCGCGGTCGAGGAGGACTAAAGGGAAGTCGAAAGCGGTGCGGATGAAATCGAATTTTTCGTTCTACGGAGTGAAAGTGAAATGGAGAGACGATTTTAGACGGACTTGGATGTATTCGATGTGCTTCATTTGCGAGTCGACGTTGGTGATGGTAATGACACCGTCCAGGACAGCCGTGGACAGACCTAGTGCCAGTGCGAGAGTGAGAAGGGAATAGGAAGAGAGAAATAGGAGATACCAGGATAGCCAATGATGTGGAGCGAGGCAGTGTCGACCAGCACCGGCTTCTGGGGCAGCACCAGGTTCTTGAGCGAGCCCAGAGCAGTCTTCCGGCGGTCCAGCGCCATTACAGCCATTATGCGCAACATTGTGGTGTTTGCCGGCAGCAGCCACCCCGCCCTCGTGGACTCGATCTGCCAGCGTCTGGGCATCCCGAGGGGCAACGTGTCGCTCAAGAAGTTCATGAACATGGAGACCAACGTCGAGATCGCCCAGTCCGTCAGGGGGCTCGACGTCTACATCGTCCAGTCCGGCTGCGGAAACGTCAACGACAACTTTATGGAGCTATGCATCATGATTAACGCGTGCAAAACCGCCTCCGCAAAGTATCCCCTCCCATTGCTCCCTCTTCATTTTTTATGTGGTGACCATTCTTTTTTTTTTTCTTCTCCCACTATGTATGGTGTAGGAGAGTCACGGCGGTTATCCCTTGTTTCCCGTACGCCCGTCAACCAGAAACCCCCTACAAGAAAAACGGCTCCATCTCCTCCCGCGTCCCCGAGGACCAAATCCACAAGTACGCTATCCTCAACAACATCCCCGTCGACCCTTCCCCAACCACAAAAACCTCCCACCAAAAGACAAAATCCGGTTCCTTCTGGGCATCTCCCATCACCAACAACTCCAACACTCAACCTATTCCCCTCTCCGAATCCGTCGGTTCATCAACAGACTCTCTCGAAGTCCCTACACAAACCTCCCCACCACCAAGTCTCTCCTCCTCCCCCGTATCATTCGTGAACCCCGCTCTAAACACAATCCCCATCCCCGTCCGCGGCACCGCCAACCGCGTATCAACAATCGTAACCCCCCAACCAATAAAAGAAAAAACCGATTTAACACCGAAAATCAATAAACAGATTTCTGGTAAAGTCACGTTTAATTCGCATTTACCGGGCGCCGGAAGTGACGGGTATAAACATTGGACGGCAAGAAGTGGAACGTTGATTGCGAATTTGTTGGAGGTTTCCGGTGCTGATCATATTGTTACGCTTGATTTACATGATCCGCAAGTGAGTTTCTGTTTTTTTTTTTTTTTTAAAACAACACTGATTTTTGGTGTGTTAGTTTCAAGGGTTTTTTAATATCCCGGTTGATAATTTGTATAGTCAACCGTTAATCGTGAAATACATTAAAGAAAACATCCCCGATTTTTCAAAAGCCGTTCTCGTATCTCCTGACGCCGGCGGTGCAAAACGGTAAAATTCCCAAGAATCCAAACCTTCTTTTATCTTTTTTTTTCTTCTTCACTTTTACTCAAACATACGTATCCTTCAGGGCAACGGCAATCGCAGATAAACTCGGTATGGATTTCGCACTAATCCACAAAGAACGTCGTCTCGTCTCTTCCTCCACATCCTCAACGTCACTCCAATCCGACTCAGACCCACTAATGCTGGTCGGCGAAGTATCCAACAAAGTATGTATCCTCGTCGACGACATCGCTGACACATCGCACACAATCACCAAAGCCGCACACGCACTAATAGAAAACGGGGCGAAATCAGTCTACGCGTTAATCACGCATGCGATAATGAGCGGAGACGCGATTGAGAGGATAAATAAGAGTGATGTGGGGGAGATTATTGTTAGTAATAGTGTACCGCAGGAAGAGCATATGGAGGTGTGTGGGAAGATGAGGGTGTTTGATGTTGCGCCGCTGTTTGCGGAGGCGATTAGGCGGATACATAATGGTGAGAGTGTGAGTTTTTTGTTTGATGTTGTTGCTATTTGAGGAGGTGTAGGAGATGGTGGAGGTTTTTTTTGAGTGTTTTTGATGAGTGTGGTTGTTTTTTGTTTTTTTTGGGAGTGGAGTTTTGTATTTTTTCATCAATGAAGAAATTCTTTTTATTTTTTTTTATTTGCTTTTTCGTTTTTTTCCTTTAAAAGAAAACATGTTTTTTCAAACAATAAACTATTAAAAAAAAAAAATGGAATCAGATTCCGATTCTATAATTTCCGATATCATCTCCACTTCTACATCCTCATTCTCCATTTTATCTGAACCTCAATCCACTACCACTGAACCACATCACATCACCAACCCTCGAAAAAATTAAGGATTCGATACAGATCAATGACTCAAATCTCAAAGGTTCGAATTTATCAGACCCGCTTGCACCGGGTTTATTCGGCGGAACGATTCCCGAGCATGAAGATAACAGTAAACCCGAATCCACTACACCCACAAAATCGTTTAAATCAAGTGTGAAATCGGATACGAGTAGTGCCGAATTTAATAGTAAACATGATAAATCATTAAAAGATATAAATAACGTGATCGATACACCACAATCTCGTAAAAGTTCAAAATCAAGTTTAACGTCGAGGAATAGTGCAGAATCAATCAACAAACACAGTCACTCTTTAGAAAATATGAATAACCTAATTGAGCCACTAGATTCTCTGAACAATTCGAAACCAAGTTCAAAGTGGTCGAGGAACATTTTGGAATCAATAAACAAACTCACTCACTCCTTTAGCAATATAAATAAATTCAACGATACACCAAATTCTCGTTTAAACTCAAAATCAAGTGTGGAATAGACTAAGTATTCTACGCAATCTGTAAATAAATACCCCACAATGAAAAGTAAAAGTGAGATAACTGATGCAAAGTTGACGGATTTGGAACTGCAAGAATCGAATGTTGATATGAAATTTAGACAAAGTTCCGTAACGTCGCTGAAAAATGAAGTACGAAAAAGTTGGGACATCTTGGTTGAAAACCCCCAACCCCCTGAAAAAATACCACACCCGATATCGGTAAAAAATCCTAAAGAGTCGTCGATTCCGAAAATTGATGTATCAGCGTCGATAATAAAGTGTGTTGAGAATAATGAGCCGTCTCGAGATTTCCTTCCACTTCCCAATGATTTTTCAAAATTTTCAAAGTCACCGTCATTTACCAAAATTTCAAAATCGAATTTATCAAACCTCGATATCCCGGTGTCGATAAATAACAGAAAGTTGTTGGCGAGTATTTCCTCTAAATTTTCGAATGTCAATTTAATGGTTAATGGGGACTGTGGACGTGATAACGAGTCAGTTGGTGAGATTTTACAAAGTGAGCAAGATGCAGCGGTGCAGAAATTGGAAGAATTGATAAATGAACGACGAGCTACGATAGATCAAATCCTCCGAAAATCAAATTCCACAGGGAGTTATTGAGGTGCAGGAAGTGAGCGGAGAGGTTGGAAATTTGGACAATGAAGTGATTATGGAAAAGCAAACATGTGAAGAAAGAGGAGTTTTTTTGAATAAATCCGATTTGGGAGATTTTGAAAATGAAGAGATGATTAATAAAAAGGGGATTGTGGACGATGTGAACATTGAAAAATTTGGAGTGAAGAATGATACGGAGAAGGAAAGTAGTGATAAAGAAGTGTAAATATTAACAAAAATTTTTTACTTAATTTTATTTTATTCATTATTTTCTTTTTTTGAATTTAGAAATGAAACACCAAACTTGGCTACGGATATAAAAATCAAAACTCGATCTGCACTTTCACATGATTTCGCAAAATCTTCCAAAACTCCACTACACCTCGACTTGAAAAGGAATATTTCACAAAACGAATTGTCGTCAGAAAACGATATCTCCAGTAACAAAGATTTTTCGGATTCTGCTCGAGAACCGAGTCAACCGCATTTTGATAAAAATCAGAATACTCGTCATATTCAAATTCAGGTTGAAACAAGAAAACCTGAAATTAATACTGTGAATGGAACTGGTTTTCCTGGTAATGAAAAAGTTGAAGCTGATGATACTAGCGAAGACGAGACCGAATCTGAAAGTGAATCTGCGGAAATAGCTGAAAGTTTTTTAGACGATGAAAGTGCTGAAGAAGAAGAAAGCGACGAAGAAGAGGTAGAAGAAGAGGAAGAGAACGATGAAGAATCCGATGAAGAAACAACTCAACCTCAACCTACAATCACCCACACAAAACAACCAATGCAACCCGAACAAAGGTACATACTTCCCTCCCACACTTACACACCCTACCAAGTCCCTCGACCACCAACCTTCATCCCATCAAATACTATCCCACAACAACAATTACCATTCAATCAATATTACCAACCACAACTTCACCAACAACGTATTCCCGTGAATTCAAATTTCCCTGCGACCCAATTTACACCATCTGGATCTATCCCGTATTCTGGGTTTTCGTACAATAATATTAATACGAATATGTCGAATGTAACGGCAATGCACCCGCATTTTGTGCATTCGCAACATATGAATCCTTACGAACACGGGTTAGTAAACTCGAATAATCAAATCGACTCAAACTCATCAAACTTACGATACGGATCGAGCTTTGACGCAAACAATAAACAATCTCAGCAAAGTCATATCAGCGATCAAACTTCAACTTCAAATTTACGATCCTCGCAAACTTCAACTTCTATCTGAAGCAACTATTCAACCCACAGAAATAAATATCTGAACAATCGCAGCAGTTCAATTACAATCTCGACACAATCATCAACTTCACATTCACCGTCAAATAAATTATCAATCTCTTGCCTTACACAAAAATACCGCCGGCAAAAACACTATAATTCTACCTCAACGAATTCATGTTCATGCAGTGACTGCGATACATACAGTTCCCCGTAGCTCAAAAAGCGCTTGCATTTAATTTTTTACAAGAACACCACGTAACAAGGAACTTGTATTTTGAAGTGGTGAAACCGGTACAACAGGATCCGGTGCCAACTGAGAAATTAGTACAAGTATTAAAAGAAACTATACAAAAAGAATTTGAAGGGCGGTTTAAGAAAGTTTCTTTTGCTAAGAATTTTATTTTTGAAGCGAGAAGAGTTGGTACAGGGTCGGCGGATAAAGTTTATGCAAATTCGAATACTCAGGAGGATAAAACCGAGCATGTTGATAATTCGAGTGAGAGTGATGAAGTGGATATAGAGGACAAGAATCTTCACGAAAATGATAGCGACGCGAACCCAACAGATTTCTTCCAGAACAAATCTGCGGATTTAGAAAATGAAATACAGTCCCCGGAATTAATTGAATCGGAAACTCAAAATCAACCAGCCGTGATGGGAAGTTTAGACGGAATATCACAAAAGCGTGGATATGAAACCAGATAATAAATCTCCTTACATAGTTCAAGTTACCTCCAAATCAGATTTATCGCATTTCGATAGTCCGGAAACGAAAGAAGAAATTGATTATGGAGAAGACTTTGAAGAAGAATTTGAAGCTGAAAATAATCGAGTTGAGAAAGTGTATAGTAGCGAATTTGATGAAAGTGTGGATTTGGCGGTAATGGTTGCTGAAAATTCTCCAACAGACGACATCAAGAGTAATTCAACCGCGAATATTAAAAGCTCACACCTGAATTTACTAGAATCAAACAATTCCGATGAAAAACACGACAGTTTCGATCCATTCGCAGGGGTTACAATAAAATCACTGCCAAAAATCCCAGATTCCAAGAAAATTGATGATAGACCGGCGTGGAGACCAGCGTCAGTAAACGGAGGAGTACAAAAAATTATTTCAATTAAAGAAAAAAAACCAAAAAGTCGAGAATTGGTAAAATTCCCCTGTTTTGCTCTGATTTTTTTTTGGTTTTTTAAATTATTTGATGGTAGGTAAAAGGTATCTTCAAACCACCCAAACAAAAACCACAAGACCCTTTCCAAATTCCACATCCAACACAACAATACCCACCACCAAAATCCTCCCTCCCAACCGCCCGCGCAATCTACGGTTCAACCCAACCATCCACAAAATCCCGCAACTTATCCTCATCACAATCACTCTCACCACCAAAGCGACGTACCCGCAAGCCAAAAAAAGTAACAAACAAACCACGCGGGAAATCTCGGGCGATTTCTACAGTCGGAAGAAAAGGTGCGACGTTTGGAACGCAAGCGGCGGCAGTTAGGATCGCTAATGAAGCTCAAGATGCGTTGATGAGGTCGCTTCCGAGGAAAAAAACACGAGGTGCGGGTCGGAGTAGAGCTTTGGATGAGGATTTTTCGAAGGAGAGGAAAAGTAGTTTTTTGGGACATGGTGGAGTTGAAATTGAACGTAAAATTCAGTATGCTATGGAAACGAGAAATGTGGATAAAGAGTTACGGTTAAGACTTGGTTCGTATTTGAAGATGTGAATTTTTATGACCGTAAAAAATTGATAAAAAAATTTCCTGTAGAACAAATACAGCAAATAACTTTACGGAATAACGGGCGGACGGATACACTCGACCATGTGAAATCGTTATTCCAACTTTCTAAATTCTGGTTTCAGCAAGAAAACACGAAAGAGGCGATTCTCACCGCTTCGCGAGCAAAAGATTTTCTCACGGCAATTATTCAGCAGTTACCTATTTCGAAGATGAGAAATTTTGAAAATGGGGATAGCGATGCGCCGTTGGTTTTGAGATTGGAGAGCGAAATTGATAAATGGATAGATAAAGTTCTTAGATCTAGGTTTTAGATTTAAATGATGAAATATTAATTGATTCATGGCGAAAATGTATGATTTTTTTATCGCAACTGTTAAAAATGCTGTCTCAATGTGTACATATTCATGAATATAATTCATCATTGATCGGAAAAACTTCTTTGCTGCACTGAAAACCATTTTCATATTTTCGAGTAATCAAAAGAAAACTTCGCAATATAAAAAGGATCAAGAAATTTTTTATGTAGTAATGATAAATTTTTGTATATTTACGATCAATAGAAATCTTAGATGCTGGTATATCTTCGCTCAAACATGCACAACAATCACCGAACCTCGCGAATCAGATTCTTCCAACATCTCCATCTCCGAACAAATCTCTTCCCCTGTTCCTCATCACCACCAGGTTCAATCCCCAAAGCAATTCGCATATCATACCGAAAATTCGGACAACAGCAATACTGTTCCAGCAACCAACTATCAACACAATCTTACGAAAAATATGAGAAAATTTCGGTAACCTTCGAACTTCCTCTTTCGCTTTAAACCCTTCCAAACAAATCGAACACGAAACAACTGCATCATGAGGTGAAGTACTACTCGACAATATGAGGGTGTTTTGTGGTTTTGAAGTTGAATTTTTTTGATACTCTGAATCAGAGTTCGTCGAATTCACCGCGTTATCGTACGTCAAACACGGTATCTTTTCCAAATCCGATTCCGACAGAACGGGTAACGAATTTCGTCGGACTAGATTTATATCGATTCGATTATGTCGACGGACTCGTCTGCTTTGATAATGGTAAAGAATAACAAACAGCGACCCGAGAAGGAAAAATACGCCTAATACTATCCACCATAAATAGGATAAATCTGAACTGTTGGATTCTGCGGGTGGGATGGTTCCTGATATTAGCATCGTTTGGTAAAATATGGGGTATTGAATGTCGGTCGGTTTTAATGAGGGTGATTTCTCGAGAATAGATCCCAAAGAGTTTTCTGGAATGTCTCCCAGACCTGTATTTGATTCGGTGTAATAAGTCGGAACGTCAAATAACACTCTCTTCCCGTTGTTATCGATATAAAGTTCACTGAAGAGTGGTGATAAGTCGCTTTTGGGGTAATCAGCTTCGATTAATAGATAAACGCCAGTAATTCGGTAGGTCTCGGATGTAAAACCAAGAACTGTGGAGGCGATGTTTCCTGTGAGTTGTTGAGCTGTGCATTTCATGTTGATTTGGATGCGCGGAATTAGAGATGGAAGTGGAAGCTTGAAACCTTCAAGTTCATTGGTGAAATTTCTCCGCGAGCACGGATTTTTCCAGTCGTATATAATACCCTGGTTTCATGAATCGTTAGAAAGAGGTTTCAGTGTAAATTTTGATTTTATGTCTGTACGAACATTGGAGGTTTTGTTTCTTTCCGCTTGCGACGCACCGACCGGAGGCAAGTTTAGTGTAAAATTTCACAACCGACGACCCGATACTTCCAAATTGCATATACGGCGACGACGGCGAACTATACAGCACATCATCACCAACTCCAATCCCACCGCTTCCACCTCCCATCATCGGAATATTCGGTACATTCGGAAAAATATACGCAGAATTCAACGAACTGAATTTCCCGTCACTCCTTAAATTCCCACTATTCCCCCCACCACTTCCACTGCTGCTCGATCGTGGGAAACTAGGATTCTTTTTACCTTTTAGACTCCCACTCTGTGACCCGGTCCATTGATAACTCGACATCGTTCCATTATTTTCAATTCCACCGCCGCTCACAACGCCAGAATTCACTGTATTCGTTGAAGATTTAATTGACCGCGTATCATCACCACCATCCCCCCTCACAGCCACCTGCGAATACATATCCAACACTTTATCACCACCACTAAAGGCATTCACGGGTTCTTTAAATGGTGATAACGGGGACGTAAACATCCCCACCGGCGAAGATTTCCCTAAAATAGTTGTATTTGGTGGAGTACCAAGCGGTTTTATTGTTGGAGCGAATGATACGGGGATGGGGAACTGCGTGGTGGAATTTATATTTGCATTTTTTGTGTCGAGCGATTGGTTTTGTTGTTGATTTTGTTGGTGGGGGTTTGGAAGGGGGTCGGTTACGGGTGTCCACGGTGAATGAGGGTGAATTATTTGTCGCGTCGAATCTGGGTTTGATACGTAGAACGCTGACTCTTCAGTTGTTGTCGTTTTCGTGGGGTTTAAAATTGTTGAAGTGGGTGTAAGTTTCCCAGCCGTTTTTTCCAGGATTTCGGAAATATTTGGTAACTGGTCTAATTCATTCGTTCCTCGTTTCTTTTTGGATTTTTCGTTGGATTTTTCGGAATGGGAAGTAGAGGTATCTTCGGAGTCTTCGAGTTGGTAAGGTGAGTGAGTTTGATGGGAATACGCCGTGGAGGTTTGTTGTTAGGTTTTCACCGAATATCCAGCCGTCTTTGAATACTTTTCTACAACCACACACAACAATAAAAAAAAATTAAAATCGTTATACGTTATACGCAAAAACTCAGGTCTTTTCTTACTTTACAACAACCAAATCATTCACTCGCAGCTCAATTTCATCACCTTTCGATGGGAAATACGCAAACGCAACCCGATGTCGTGCTTCAACCTGAATACCCTTATACGACGGCAACTCACCTTCCTTTACACCTTGTTCCTCATTCTTATGCTGCTGGGTCGTAGCCTCCACTGCCTGGTCAAAACTCTGTAAATCTTCCAACCGTCTAATAAAAGCCTCTTCTTCCCCTTGCTCACTAACCGGCGGCAGCACACTCGACGCAACCGTCCGTAACGAATTCGTCGGTACCAAATCACCCCCAAAATTCGTAGACGTAGAATACTTTGTTTCGTTTGGTTTTAATCCAATAGTTGCAGTTTCATCCGCAGCTAACGCCGTAATCAACGAATCATGTAATGCCCGAATATAATCTTCGTCTGAATTCCCAACTTCAATACTCCCAAACACCCCTCCATCCTCACTCCCACCATTCTTCTTCTCCCGTTCCGCACGTTCCAACCGTTCAGTAGTCAAAGTCTTCAACAAAACCGACGCAACCGCCTCATCAGTCCCATCTCGTTCCCCCCACGCACCCAGCAACAAATCCGGATTCACAGTAATAAGTTCTTCAATCGTACTCTTATACGTCGCCAAAACATTCACCGGAAACTCATACCGTAATTTATTCGCACCTTTAAATGACACATCTACGGTGATTTTATGTGAAACAGTTAAAAAATCCCACGTTCCTGATGGATTTATCCCCGAATCTCTGGTGGAATCTTTACCCAATGAGGTTGATGTTGTGGATGGCCACGGCGGGGTGATGAATTTAGTTGTATGTTGTCCGTCTTGATTCGCAGTGTCGTCGGATTTCCATGAAAATACGGTTTTGGATAAATCCGAAGGTTCAGAGATTTTTAACGCGGATAGGGTTGTGGGGTTTAGTGTTATTAGTTCGGATAAGTCGATGGAGAGTCCGGTGACGGTATATTTTTGGTCTTTTGTCGAGAGGTTTGTGAATTTGTAGGAGAATGTCCATGGTTCGCCGGGGATTAAGATTCGTGGGAATTCGAATTTGAATTGGATCTACAAGACGAGGTATTTTAAAATATATAAATGAAAAATATGAAAAAAAATAAGCAATGTGTAAAGTGGGTGCTTTACGTTTTCACGGGTAGTGTTTTCAAATGTGTTTACGGCGTCTTGGCCACGCATGTATACAGCCAAATCACTCGAATCAAACGAATGCATTTGTGGGATTTGGTACTCATGATCAATAATCGAATTCAATCCCTCCTGTCGCACGCTAACAATTAACCTATATTTCACATTACACTGGAACGACTTCCTCCACAACGAAATCGTCGGCGGGATCAACGCCGCCTTTAATTGGGAAATTTCTAGTTTGAATGGAACCACGGCTTTCTTTTTCCCGGGTAGCATTATGCCGTCGCCTTCCCCTATTAGGACGGAAGTTAGGTGGGGTGGAGGGTACATTGTTGCGCCGGAGGCGGGTAAGTGGGCGATGGAGACGTTTTGAGGGATTTTGTTTTCAGCGCGGTCGAGGAGGACCAAAGGGAAGTCGAGGGCGGTGCGGATGAAATCGAATTTTTCGTTCTGCGGAGTGAAGGTGAAATGGAGGGACGATTTCAGACGCACTTGGATGTAGTCGATGTGTTTCATTTGCGAGTCGACGTTGGTGATGGTAATGACGCCGTCCAGGACGGTCGAGGAGAGACCTGTAGCAGAGAGTTAGTGGGGGCAGGGGAAGGGAGCAGGAGATACCAGGATAGCCAATGATGTTGAGCGAGGGCGTGTCGACCAGCACGGCCTTCTGGGGCAGCACCAGGTTCTTGAGCGAGCCCAGGGCTGAGGTCTTCCTGCGGTCCATCGCCATTCAACAGCCTTTGCATGCGCAACATTGTGGTGTTTGCCGGCAGCAGCCACCCCTCGCTCGTGGACTCGATCTGCCAGCGTCTGGGCATCCCGAGGGGCAACGTGTCGCTCAGGAAGTTCATGAACATGGAGACCAACGTCGAGATTGCCCAGTCCGTCCGGGGGCTCGACGTCTACATCGTCCAGTCCGGCTGTGGGAACGTCAACGACAACTTTATGGAGCTGTGTATCATGATTAACGCGTGCAAAACCGCCTCCGCAAAGTATCCCCTCCCATTGCTCCCTCTTCATTTTTTATGTGGTGACCATTCTTTTTTTTTTTCTTCTTCCACTATGTGTGGTGTAGGAGAGTCACGGCGGTTATCCCTTGTTTCCCGTACGCCCGTCAACCAGAAACCCCCTACAAGAAAAACGGCTCCATCTCCTCCCGCGTCCCCGAGGACCAAATCCACAAGTACGCTATCCTCAACAACATCCCCGTCGACCCTTCCCCAACCACAAAAACCTCCCACCAAAAGACAAAATCCGGTTCCTTCTGGGCATCTCCCATCAATAACTCCAACGCTCAACCCATTCCCCTCTCCGAATCCGGCGGATCATCAACAGACTCTCTCGAAGTCCCCACTCAAACCTCCCCACCACCAAGTCTCTCCTCCTCCCCCGTATCATTCGTAAACCCCGCTCTAAACACAATCCCCATCCCCGTCCGCGGCACCGCCAACCGCGTATCAACAATCGTAACCCCCCAAACAATAAAAGAAAAAACCGATTTAACACCGAAAATCAATAAACAAATTTCTGGTAAAGTCACGTTTAATTCGCATTTACCGGGCGCCGGGAGTGACGGGTATAAACATTGGACGGCAAGAAGTGGAACGTTGATTGCGAATTTGTTGGAGGTTTCCGGTGCTGATCATATTGTTACACTTGATTTACATGATCCGCAAGTGAGTTTCTGTTTTTTTTTTTGTTTATTTTTTAAAACAACACTGATTTTTGGTGTGTTAGTTTCAAGGGTTTTTTAATATCCCGGTTGATAATTTGTATAGTCAACCGTTAATCGTGAAATACATTAAAGAAAACATCCCCGATTTTTCGAAAGCCGTTCTCGTATCTCCTGACGCCGGCGGTGCAAAACGGTAAAATTCCCAAGAATCCAAACCTTCTTTTATCTTTTTTTTTTTCTTCACTTTTACTCAAACATACGTATCCTTCAGGGCAACGGCAATCGCAGATAAACTCGGTATGGATTTCGCACTAATCCACAAAGAACGTCGTCTCGTCTCTTCCTCCACATCCTCAACTTCACTCCAATCCGACTCAGACCCACTAATGCTCGTCGGCGAAGTATCCAACAAAGTATGTATCCTCGTCGACGACATCGCCGACACATCGCACACAATCACCAAAGCCGCACACGCACTAATAGAAAACGGGGCGAAATCAGTCTACGCGTTAATCACGCATGCGATAATGAGCGGAGACGCGATTGAGAGGATAAATAAGAGTGATGTGGGGGAGATTATTGTTAGTAATAGTGTACCGCAGGAAGAGCATATGGAGGTGTGTGGGAAGATGAGGGTGTTTGATGTTGCGCCGCTGTTTGCGGAGGCGATTAGGCGGATACATAATGGTGAGAGTGTGAGTTTTTTGTTTGATGTTGTTGCTATTTGAGGAGGTGTAGGAGATGGTGGAGGTTTTTTTTGAGTGTTTTTGATGAGTGTGGTTGTTTTTTGTTTTTTTTGGGAGTGGAGTTTTGTATTTTTTCATCAATGAAGAAATTCTTTTTATTTTTTTTTATTTGCTTTTTCGTTTTTTTCCTTTAAAAGAAAACATGTTTTTTCAAACAATAAACTATTAAAAAAAAAAAATGGAATCAGATTCCGATTCTATAATTTCCGATATCATCTCCACTTCTACATCCTCATTCTCCATTTTATCTGAACCTCAATCCACTACCACTGAACCACATCACATCACCAACCCTCGAAAAAATTAAGGATTCGATACAGATCAATGACTCAAATCTCAAAGGTTCGAATTTATCAGACCCGCTTGCACCGGGTTTATTCGGCGGAACGATTCCCGAGCATGAAGATAACAGTAAACCCGAATCCACTACACCCACAAAATCGTTTAAATCAAGTGTGAAATCGGATACGAGTAGTGCCGAATTTAATAGTAAACATGATAAATCATTAAAAGATATAAATAACGTGATCGATACACCACAATCTCGTAAAAGTTCAAAATCAAGTTTAACGTCGAGGAATAGTGCAGAATCAATCAACAAACACAGTCACTCTTTAGAAAATATGAATAACCTAATTGAACCACTAGATTCTCTGAACAATTCGAAACCAAGTTCAAAGTGGTCGAGGAACATTTTGGAATCAATAAACAAACTCACTCACTCCTTTAGCAATATAAATAAATTCAACGATACACCAAATTCTCGTTTAAACTCAAAATCAAGTGTGGAATCGGCTAAGAATTCTACGCAATCTGTAAATAAATACCCCACAACGAAAAGTAAAAGTGAGATAACTGATGCAAAGTTGACCGATTTGGAACTGCAAGAATCGAATGTTGATATGAAATTTAGACAAAGTTCCGTAACGTCGCTGAAAAATGAAGTACGAAAAAGTTGGGACATCTTGGTTGAAAACCCCCAACCCCCTGAAAAAATACCACACCCGATATCGGTAAAAAATCCTATAGAGTCGTCGATAACACAGTGTGTTGAGAATAATGAACCGTCTCGAGATTTCCTTCCACTTCCCAATGATTTTACAAAATTTTCAAAGTCACCGTCATTAACCAAAATTTCAAAATCGAATTTATCAAACCTCGATATCCCGGTTTCGAGAAATAACAGTAATTTGTTGCCGAGTATTTCGTCTAAATTTTCGAATGTCAATTTAATGGTTAATGGGGATAGTGGTAGTGATAACGAGTCAGTTGGTGAGAGTTTACAAAGTGAGCAAGATGCAGCGGTGCAGAAATTAGAAGAATTGATAAATGAACGACGCGTTACGATAGATCAATCCTCCGAAAATCAAATTCCACAGGGGGTTATTGCGGTGCAGGAAGTGAGCGGAGAAGTTGGAAATTTGGACAATGAAGCGATTATGGAAAAGCAAACATGTGAAGAAAGAGGAGTTTTTTTGAATAAATCCGATTTGGGAGATTTTGAAAATGAAGAGATGATTAATAAAAAGGGGATTGTGGATGATGTGAACATTGAAAAATTTGGAGTGAAGAATGATACGGAGAAGGAAAGTAGTGATAAAGAAGTGTAAATATTAACAAAAATTTTTTACTTAATTTTATTTTATTCATTATTTTCTTTTTTTGAATTTAGAAATGAAACACCAAACTTGGCTACGGATACAAAAATCAAAACTCGATCTGCACTTTCACATGATTTCGCAAAATCTTCCAAAACTCCACTACACCTCGACTTGAAAAGCAATATTTCACAAAACGAATCGTCGTCAGAAAACGATATCTCCAGTAACAAAGATTTTTCGGATTCTGCTCGAGAACCGAGTCAACCGCATTTTGATAAAATTCAGAATACTCCTCATATTGAAATTCAGGTTGAAACAAGAAAACCTGAAATTAATATTGTGAATGGAACTAGTTTTACTGGTAATGAAAAAGTTGAAGCTGATGATAATAGCGAAGACGAGACCGAATCTGAGAGTGAATCTGAGGAAATAGATGAAAGTTCTTCAGATGATGAAAGTGCTGAAGAAGAAGAAAGCGACCAAGAAGATGTAGAAGAAGAGGAAGAGGACGAAGAAGAATCCGATGACGAAACAACTCAACCTCAACCTACAATCACCCACACAAAACAACCAATACAACCCGAACAACGGTACATACTTCCCTCCCACACTTACGCACCCTACCAAATCCCTCGACCACCAACCTTCATCCCATCAAATACTATCCCACAACAACAGTTGCCATTCAATCAATATTACCAACCACAACTTCACCAACAACGTATTCCCGTAAATTCAAATTTCCCTGCGACCCAATTTACACCATCTGGATCTATCCCGTATTCTGGGTTTTCGTACAATAATATTAATACGAATATGTCGAATGTAAGGGCAATGCATCCGCAATTTGTGCATTCGCAATATATGAATCCTTACGAACACGAGTTAGAAAACTCGAATAATCAAATCGACTCAAACTCATCAAACTTACGATACGGATCGAGCTTTGACGCAAACAATAGACAATCTCAGGAAATTTATATCAGCGATCAAACTTCAACTTCAAATTTACGATCCTCGCAAACTTCAACTTCTATCCGAAGCAACTATTCAACCCACAGAGATAAATATCCAAACAATCGCAGCAGTTCAATTACAATCTCGACACAATCATCAACTTCACATTCACCGTCAAATAAATTATCAATCTCTTCCTTTAGACAAAAATACCGCCGAAAAAAACACGCTAATTCTACCTCAACTAATTCATGTTCTTGCAGTGACTGCGATACATACAGTTCCCGTAGCTCAAAAAGCGCTTGCAGTAATTTTTCCCAAGAACCCCACGTAGCAAGGAACTTGGATTTTGAAGTGGTAAGACCGGTACAACAGGATCCGGTGCCAACTGAGAAATTAGTACAAGTATTAAAAGAAACTATACAAAAAGAATTTGAAGGACGGTTTAAGAAAGATTCTTTTGCTAAGAATTTTATTTTTGAAGCGAGAAAAGTTGATGGATTGGTTGGTACAGAGTCGGCGGATAAAGTTTATGTAAATTCGAATACTCAGGAGGATAAAACCGAGCATGTTGATAATTCGAGTGAGAGTGATGAAGTGGATATAGAGGACAAGAATCTTCACGAAAATGATAGCGACGCGAACCCAACAGATTTCTTCCAGAACAAATCTGCGGATTTAGAAAATGAAATACAGTCCCCGGAATTAATTGAATCGGAAACTCAAAATCAACCAGCCGTGATGGGAAGTTTAGACGGAATATCACAAAAGCGTGGATATGAAACCAGATAATAAATCTCCTTACATAGTTCAAGTTACCTCCAAATCAGATTTATCGCATTTCGATAGTCCGGAAACGAAAGAAGAAATTGATTATGGAGAAGACTTTGAAGAAGAATTTGAAGCTGAAAATGACCCAGATGCGAAAGAGTATAGTATGGACTCTGATGAAAATGCGGATTTGGCAGTGATGGGTGCTAAAAAACCTCAAACTGAAGATATGAAGAGTAATTCATCCGCGAATATTCAAAGCTCACCACTGAATGTACCGGAACTTAACAATGCCGATGAGAAACACGACAGTTTCGATCCATTTGCAGGGGTTACAATAAACCTATGCCAAAAATCACAGATTCCAAGAAAATTGATGATAGACCGGTGTGGAGACCAGAGTCAGTAAACGGGGGAGTACAAAAAATCATTTCAATTAAAGAGAAGAAACTGAAAAGTAGAGAATTGGTGTTTGCTCTGATTTTTTTGGGGTTTAAATTATTTGATGGTAAAAGGTATCTTCAAACCACCCAAACAAAACCCTCAAGACCCTTTCCAAATTCCACATCCAACACAACAATACCCACCTCCAAAATACTCCCTTCCAATCGCCCGCGCAATCTACACGTCAACCCAACCACACACCAAATCCCGCAACCTATCTTCCTCACAATCACTCTCACCACCAAAACGACGTTCCAGAAAGCCAAGAAAAGTAACAAACAAACCACGCGGAAAATCTCGGGCGATTTCTACAGTCGGAAGAAAAGGTGCGACGGCGGATAGGATCGCTAATGAAGCGCAAGATGCGTTGATGAGGTCGCTTCCGGGGAAAAAAACATGAGGTGGTGGTCGGAGTAGAGTTTGGATGAGGGTTTTGCGAGAGGAAGGAAAAAATAGTTTTTTGGGGCATGGTGGGAGCAGAATGCTTTGAAAACGAGAAATGTGGATAAAGAGTTACGGTTACGACTTGGTTCGTACTTGAAATTTTGAACTTTATAACCGAAAAGTTATAAAAAAATTCTTGTAGAACAAATACTGCAAATAACTTTACGTAATAACGGACGAACGGATACACTCGACCATGTGAAATCGTTATTCCAACTTTCTAAATTCTAGTTTCAGCAAGAAAACATTAAAGAAGCGATTCTCACCGCTTCGCCAGCAAAAGATATTCTAACGGCAATTATTCAGCGGGTACCTATTTCGAAGATGAGTAATTTTGAAAATGGGGATAGCGATGCGCCGTTGGTTTTGAGATTGGAGAGCGAAATTGATAAATGGATAGATAACGTTCTTAGATCTAGGTTTTAGATTTAAACGATGAAATATTAATTGATTCACGAATATGTATGATTTTTTTATCGCAACTGTTAAAAATACTGTCTCAATGTGTAAATATTCATGAATATAATTCATCATTGATCGGAAAAACTTCTTTGCTGCACTGAAACCATTTTCATATTTTCGAGTAATCAAAAGAAAACTTCGCAATATTATAAGGATCAAGTAATTTTTTATGTAGTAATGATAAATTTTTGTACATTTACGATCAATAGAAATCTTAGATGCTGGTATATCTTCGCTCAAACATGCACAACAATCACCGAACCTCGCGAATCAGATTCTTCCAACCTCTCCATCTCCGAACTAATCTCTTCCCCCTGTTCCTCATCACCACCAGGTTCAATCCCTAACGCGATTCGCATATCATACCGACAATTAGGACAACAACATGACTGTTCCAGCAACCAACTATCAACACAATCCTTATGAAAAATATGAGAACATTTTGGCAACCTTCGAACTTCCTCTTTCGCTTTAAACCCTTCCAAACAAATCGAACACGAAACAACTGCATCATGAGGTGAAGCACTACTCGACAATATGAGGGTGTTTTGTGGTTTTGAAGTTGAATTTTTTTGATACTCTGAATCAGAGTTCGTCGAATTCACCGCGTTATCGTACGTCAAACACGGTATCTTTTCCAAATCCGATTCCGACAAAACGGGTAACGAATTTCGTCGGACTAGATTTATATCGATTCGATTATGTCTACGGACTCGTCTGCTTTGATAATGGTAAAGAATAACAAACAGCGACCCGAGAAGGAAAAATACGCCTAATACTATCCACCATAAATAGGATAAATCTGAACTGTTGGATTCTGCGGGTGGGATGGTTCCTGATATTAGCATCGTTTGGTAAAATATGGGGTATTGAATGTCGGTCGGTTTTAATGAGGGTGATTTCTCGAGAATAGATCCCAAAGAGTTTTCTGGAATGTCTCCCAGACCTGTATTTGATTCGGTGTAATAAGTCGGAACGTCAAATAACACTCTCTTCCCGTTGTTATCGATATAAAGTTCACTGAAGAGTGGTGATAAGTCGCTTTTGGGGTAATCAGCTTCGATTAATAGATAAACGCCAGTAATTCGATAGGTCTCGGATGTAAAACCAAGAACTGTGGAGGCGATGTTTCCTGTGAGTTGTTGAGCTGTGCATTTCATGTTGATTTGGATGCGCGGAATTAGAGATGGAAGTGGAAGCTTGAAACCTTCAAGTTCATTGGTGAAATTTCTCCGCGAGCACGGATTTTTCCAGTCGTATATAATACCCTGGTTTCATGAATCGTTAGAAAGAGGTTTCAGTCTGAATTTTGATTTTATGTCTTTACGAACATTGAAGGTTTTGTTTCTTTCCGCTTGCGACGCACCGACCGGAGGCAAGTTCAGTGTAAAATTTCGAACATCAATAAGCCATTGAACGGATTTGGTTACGTTGTGAGTGTTGTCTGTTAAATTGAGATATCCGCTAGACTGATAAAATGACGCTAACGTTTGTTTGGGCGGTTGAACCATCGTTCGCAATTTGAAATCAAAGCTGATAATGTTGTGTAACCATTTCACTGGGCATCAATGCCGAAATTTGTCCGCGAAAGTTACAGTACAGCAGCACAGCAGGTTTCTTGGTTATTTATATTCTTTTTCTGGATTACAATCGAATTTAACACAATTATAAAGAGTCTTAGTGCCACGATTTAGGATAATTTGGCTTTATCAAACTAATATTTGATTGTAATGATGAATTTGATATATTTACTTATCTGCTTCCAATTTTCCAATAAGATTTTCAACCTCTTCCAATACATTTTGAAGCTGTATCATTGCTTGTCCGGTAGTTCGTCCACCCCATCCCACTTCCTGTTGATTTCCAAAATCGAGCTCAGGAATCTCATCCCGCTCATTCAAGGTCTGACTAACACATTCAAGATTTTCTCTTCTTCCACGATTATCTGTTCTTGCCATTAGTACCGGTAGCAAATGTTGCGGGCCAGCGGTGGGTCTTCGCTCTTGTGGCCATGGAATATGGTTTTCAACCGGAGGAGCAGATTCGGATCGGGGTTTGTATATTCCAGCACGTTTTTCTTTCGACGTAAGCTTGTTGTTATTATTCCGATACGGCGAAGATTCTCGTGAAGCAGGACGTGATCCAGCATTAGATCCGGTATCCGAAAACTCTTCTTGAAATACTGGCAATTCTGGAAACACAGAAACCCCCATTCGTGGTCCCCGATATCCTCTTCCCTTCGATTCACTTCGTGGAGTAACTCTTTGTTTATCATCCTTCTCAATCACCTCGTAACTGTCTTTACGTCTTTGAGGCCTTCTCTCCTTCCCTCCACCATTCCGTTTCTCGCTCCTGTCCCTATCACGTCTCGATTCCTTTCCAATGTCGCTCCATTGACTATTTCGAATCTTTGCTCTACGTTTAGCCGCATTCGCAACATACGGATTCTTATTCAATTTCAAGAAATCGTCAACCAGTAATCCCGCCGCCTTCTCCAAAACTTTCAACGGGGCATTAGGTTCGATTGAATTCACCGCAATCCTTGACAAAACCGTCGCAAAATCAAAATCGAGTCGAGAGGTGAACCCGGATATATACTCAACGTAACGACTATCTTCCTTACTCTTCGGTGAATGCAAAATCAATCTGTATCCCTGCAACGTAGATAATTTAAAGCATTCACCAGGAGAATACGAAATTGGTGATTTCTTTTCTAATTTTACAGGGAAGTTTAACTCGTCTTTTGCATCTTCGGTATCGTTATGGAAGGTAAGTAGATTGTTTACAAGTTCGGTGTTGCTAAAAAATGTGTATGTTTTCAAAATCTCGATTTCGTAATTTTGTATTAGAGGGTCCAAGGTATCGACTTCGGCTGTGGAGAATGTGGCCATAAAGTCGTCAACGCAGTCAAGGAAATCCTCGCACATGAAAGGATCGTCAAGAGGATTAAAGTCGGGGAGGTATAAATTGATAAGGGTTTTCGTCAAAGAAGTTGTGTTTGAAGAGTTTGAGGAATGATTATGTCGAGATTTTGCATGTCTGGACGAAGGCGGGTGGGATGAGGACGAAGACTCGTTTGCTCTTGTTTCTGGTGGCATTTTCTCTTTTTGGAAGAAAGGCTTCCCTGGGTTGTGACACTCTGCTGTGAGTAGGCAATCGACGAACATTAAAAATTCTACTGCAATTTAGTCATTTATCTACCAGAAAAATCCTTTAAATATGATGGAATACTTAGTGCCGCATGTGTACTCATTTTTCATATTTTGTGGTGGAATTTTGTTAAAAAAATCCCGAATTTCAGATGAGAGCATACCAAGTCTATACTCGACATTATAATGTAAATTCTCTTCATACTTGGAGACTGTAGCGTTGGAAGAACAAAACCGTGGACATAGTGGCGCGAAGTGAGACTTGAAACCCCCCCCCCACAAGGTCGAGTTACTTGTATTAAATTAACAAAATACCCCAAAATTGAAAATCTGACGAAAGAGAATAATATTTGCACTCCGTCAAACGACAAAATGAACTCTATCCGAATTCGAAAAGGTGGAAATTATTCCCTGGTCCACTGGGAACCGGCCTCGCAGCCATTGTACTGGTATTTCAGAGCTTAGGTCTTCTCTTCGTCAGTCTCTCGGTATCTACTTGATGTAGGTTTTTACTGATAATTTCCTCTCAAATTTTAAATTTATTAGTTTTCCAAACCAAGTCCCATGCAAGTAGACATTGGCCTAAAACGTTCTGATTTCGGATCATACATCGCAAATGTTGTCACTTTTCACCGGTTTATTTTCACCCATCGCTGGCAGGGGGGCACAGGAGAATTCCAAACTTCAAGAAATTTTTAGATTTTTCAAAATTTTTCAAAACAGCAATTTTTTATTTATTTATCTGAATTATATATTGAATATAACGGCTCACCATTCTCAATTAGCAGCTGTGTAATATTTACAACAGCGTGGAAACAAATGGGATGCAATTTAAGCTGATGATGGAAAACCTTTTTCAATACCCCAAAGTTTTTCAATCTGCAATTCACTGATTCATGCCTTGCCATAATCTGTTTCTGGCGCT
>JADGJK010000204.1:0-39989 GCA_027600645.1 Nowakowskiella sp. JEL0407 | reverse complement strand
AAATTTTAAAAAAAAAAAAAAAAAAAAATGTAAATAACCCTTTTAAAAAATCAAAAAATTAGCTTAGGATATAATAAAACTATGCCCACTTCCCAATCACAGACATCACCACCGCTCCAAGATACAACGCAAACATCTGTCCAACTTTCCCACTCGCATTCGCATTCATAAAATACACCGTCTCTGTCGGTTTTTTTATACACTCCGTTTCGTCATCTACTTTAATATGATCCGATTCGCCTACAAACGCCGTCGTGTTCATATCCAATTTAGAACCGACAACGTCGCTATTGAACGGTATGGAGAAATGTGGGGCAATTATATTTACTAGCACGTCGTATAATAGGATACCCGCCCCGAACGCTTCTAATATTCCTGTGGTGATGATTTCGCCTTGTTCAGAGTAACTGGAAGCGACTAATTCGTATGATACAATCCCGATTGATACGCCGAGAGGAGTGCTGAAGCAGTATGCAGTGAATGTAAGTACCACTGTGCGGATATTGGTGAAGTTCATCTCGGATATTATCGTTGATAGTGCCAATCCTTCAAAGAATTGGTGAAACCCTAGAGCGATGAGTAGAGGAATAAAATCATCGCGAGCGAATCCCAAGATTATGCCTATTCGGGTGAAAATGAAAAATTAAACCCTTACTCTGGATAAAACCGCGATAAAGTTCAAAGGTACAAACCTATTATGACCGAATGCAGCATGATACCCATCTCCAAAACAAACACACTACTTTTCCGTTCATTTCTTTCTAAAGACGTGTTAGTCTTTTCAATATCGGGTTTCTTCAAATGCCGATTCATTAATCGTTGTCGTAATATGATTTGCATGAGATGCGTGAAAAATATTCCTGTTAATACAAAGATGGCTGCCCAAGCGCCGTAATCTACACTGAATATGTGAGGTAAACATTTATCGGATAGCGACTCGAAAGCTAATTTAAGGACGTTAACCAGGAATATGCTGAAACATTGTGTCCAAAATTACCCGGAATTAACATATGAACCTAGAATAAAAAGAGATGGATTAGTATTTCAAAAATAAAGTACAGCTAACAGTAAATTAACCAAAGCAGTGGCAAGAATCACTCCAGCTCCAAACAATTTTAACGACTGGAATTTCGTCCCATCCTTTTGCAATTTCTGTCCAAAAAATTTCATCATGGCTATAGGGATTAACACCCCAGTTATAGATACACCCATTATTATGAATATCGCACCGATGTGTAACGGAAGATTATAATCCCCCTCCCCCTCTTTTTTACATTCTGCAACACAGAGGTTAAGTTATAATAACAGGTTATAACTTCATAATAAAAATACCGAGAGATTGTTCTGTAGAGTCCGCATGCGCGAGGAGCGGGAGAAAAGCGAGAAAAGTCGCTGACAAAAGGAAATTGTTTTTCTTCATTCGTGTCACCACTGGGAAGGTCCTCACTTTCAACATCGCATTATGTTTATTCTCGCTTTATTATTACACCGATCGTGTTATCTATTCTTTCTGTAGTATAATGTATCTTTTTAGATTTATAATGCGACCATTTGTTCAGCCGGAAACGTTTGAAGTACATGGGCTGGTAAAAGTACTTAGTCGAAGGTGTACGGGGGATGGTCGATCGCAACTAAAATTTAGATTGTTAATACAGTACATGGGAGCTATCACACATAGACATGGTCGTTTATCATAATATTACTGCGATCCAATCCTTGCAACTGATTAATCAAAAGCCAAGTTTGAACGAAAATGTACGCTAAAAGGGATGGTAACAACATAAACTCTCACTATAATACAAATATCAGGGATAAAATAGGAATAATTCATTTGATGACCAGCTTCGGTCTTGTTTGGTGCAGAAAATTCCTCGGCTGAGCAAACAACCCAAGAACCATGGTGGAAACGAGTTTATCTCTTACCGATAGTAAGTTTTAGATGGAAAAACTGATATTAAACAAAAAACTCTACTAAAAAAATTTTAAAAAAAAAAAAAAAAAAAAATGTAAATAACCCTTTTAAAAAATCAAAAAATTAGCTTAGGATATAATAAAACTATGCCCACTTCCCAATCACAGACATCACCACCGCTCCAAGATACAACGCAAACATCTGTCCAACTTTCCCACTCGCATTCGCATTCATAAAATACACCGTCTCTGTCGGTTTTTTTATACACTCCGTTTCGTCATCTACTTTAATATGATCCGATTCGCCTACAAACGCCGTCGTGTTCATATCCAATTTAGAACCGACAACGTCGCTATTGAACGGTATGGAGAAATGTGGGGCAATTATATTTACTAGCACGTCGTATAATAGGATACCCGCCCCGAACGCTTCTAATATTCCTGTGGTGATGATTTCGCCTTGTTCAGAGTAACTGGAAGCGACTAATTCGTATGATACAATCCCGATTGATACGCCGAGAGGAGTGCTGAAGCAGTATGCAGTGAATGTAAGTACCACTGTGCGGATATTGGTGAAGTTCATCTCGGATATTATCGTTGATAGTGCCAATCCTTCAAAGAATTGGTGAAACCCTAGAGCGATGAGTAGAGGAATAAAATCATCGCGAGCGAATCCCAAGATTATGCCTATTCGGGTGAAAATGAAAAATTAAACCCTTACTCTGGATAAAACCGCGATAAAGTTCAAAGGTACAAACCTATTATGACCGAATGCAGCATGATACCCATCTCCAAAACAAACACACTACTTTTCCGTTCATTTCTTTCTAAAGACGTGTTAGTCTTTTCAATATCGGGTTTCTTCAAATGCCGATTCATTAATCGTTGTCGTAATATGATTTGCATGAGATGCGTGAAAAATATTCCTGTTAATACAAAGATGGCTGCCCAAGCGCCGTAATCTACACTGAATATGTGAGGTAAACATTTATCGGATAGCGACTCGAAAGCTAATTTAAGGACGTTAACCAGGAATATGCTGAAACATTGTGTCCAAAATTACCCGGAATTAACATATGAACCTAGAATAAAAAGAGATGGATTAGTATTTCAAAAATAAAGTACAGCTAACAGTAAATTAACCAAAGCAGTGGCAAGAATCACTCCAGCTCCAAACAATTTTAACGACTGGAATTTCGTCCCATCCTTTTGCAATTTCTGTCCAAAAAATTTCATCATGGCTATAGGGATTAACACCCCAGTTATAGATACACCCATTATTATGAATATCGCACCGATGTGTAACGGAAGATTATAATCCCCCTCCCCCTCTTTTTTACATTCTGCAACACAGAGGTTAAGTTATAATAACAGGTTATAACTTCATAATAAAAATACCGAGAGATTGTTCTGTAGAGTCCGCATGCGCGAGGAGCGGGAGAAAAGCGAGAAAAGTCGCTGACAAAAGGAAATTGTTTTTCTTCATTCGTGTCACCACTGGGAAGGTCCTCACTTTCAACATCGCATTATGTTTATTCTCGCTTTATTATTACACCGATCGTGTTATCTATTCTTTCTGTAGTATAATGTATCTTTTTAGATTTATAATGCGACCATTTGTTCAGCCGGAAACGTTTGAAGTACATGGGCTGGTAAAAGTACTTAGTCGAAGGTGTACGGGGGATGGTCGATCGCAACTAAAATTTAGATTGTTAATACAGTACATGGGAGCTATCACACATAGACATGGTCGTTTATCATAATATTACTGCGATCCAATCCTTGCAACTGATTAATCAAAAGCCAAGTTTGAACGAAAATGTACGCTAAAAGGGATGGTAACAACATAAACTCTCACTATAATACAAATATCAGGGATAAAATAGGAATAATTCATTTGATGACCAGCTTCGGTCTTGTTTGGTGCAGAAAATTCCTCGGCTGAGCAAACAACCCAAGAACCATGGTGGAAACGAGTTTATCTCTTACCGATAGTAAGTTTTAGATGGAAAAACTGATATTAAACAAAAAACTCTACTAAAAACTCTTAAATTAGCTCCTTTATATTATTTATCAAAGATAAGATTGTGATAAATTATGTTCTCCTGTGCGGCGTTTTTTTTTCGAAATTCCTTGTCAATCACATCTGAAACAAAATCCAACAAAATCCCAGATTTTTTTATTTCTTTTAAATTTAACAATATCCTCAACGCTATAAGCAGCTTGAAAGTTTTGCTTTCTTTATTAGTTTAGCTCTACGTTTTTCCCCTTAAAAAATGTCTTCTGAACAATCTCGTCCAAAAATTACCTTCGCCGAGGTCTCCCCGATTGCCCCTGCTGCAGAGGAACCGATTGCAGTCGTTGTGGATGCCAAGGACAAAGATCAACATGAAGCTCCTCCAGAAAAACAAAAGAAAGTTGATATTGTAAGTTTCTGAACCATTTAAATCTTGGATTTTCCGTTTGCTGAGCAATTGCTTTTAGGATGAGCACATCCTTCCTGTTGAATCGGTTATCGAACGCTACAATGCAAACGTTAATACCGCCAAAGTGAACCAATCTCGTGGTCTTACGGCAGAAGATGCAAAGAAACGTTTGGAAGTCAACGGTCCCAACGTCTTGACTCCCCCAAAGAAAGTTCACCCGTTCGTTAAATGGTTACACTGTTTGTCTCAGATCTTTAACGTTTTGCTCGTTATCTGTGCGATCTTGACGTGGGTTTTGTATGGAATCGATCCGGTGGGAAATTCTTCAAACGTTAGTACAACAGCGTCCTTCGACTTTGAAGATTGTTATAAAAGTAATTTTTTATCTACTTAGTCTTATATTGGAGCTATTTTGTTTGCGGTTGCGTTGTTAAACTCTACTATCGAATGGTACCAACTTCAAAAGAGTGCTGCAATCTTGGAATCCTTCTTGGTAATGAAACATTACGTTTATGTAAAAATGATCGTTTTAACTATTATTTTAAGAATTTGATCCCATCGAAATGTACCGCGATTCGTGATGGAGTTTTGAAACAAATGCCCGCAGCTGATCTTGTTCAAGGAGATGTGATTCATGTTAGACTAGGTGACAAACTTCCAGCAGATATTCTCGTTCTCTTTGCATCAGATTTTAAGGTCGACAACTCCTCTCTTACCGGTGAAGCCGATCCACAAGGTAGATACCCACGAAACACTTCTCAAAACCCATTGGAAGCGACCAACTTGGCATTCAACTCGACGCTTTGCGTATCAGGTGAAGCTTTCGGACTTGTAATTCGAACTGGAGACAATACCGTCATTGGTCAAATCGCGACTCTCACTAACACTGAAGCCAAACGTAAAAGTCCCTTATCGCAAGAAATTGATGGATTCGTTGCCATCATTTCCACCCTTGCGATTACGTCCGCAATCATTTTCTTCTTCTTGGCCTACTTTGTCGTAACTAAAAACGATATCAACTTTGCCCTCGTCTTCTCAGTCGGTATCTTGGTCGCGTGGGTTCCTCAGGGTCTTCCCGCCACCGTTACTTTGCTTTTGTCGATTGCTGCTCAAAGAATGGCGAATAAGAACGTTCTTGTTAAAGATCTTCAAGGTGTGGAAACTCTCGGTGCGATTACGATGCTTGCCACGGACAAAACTGGAACACTTACGAGAAATCAAATGACTGTTACGAACCTGTGGGTATCTGGAGAGATTTACAGTGCAAGTAAGATTGTTCTTGAAGGAAGTTCGGAGAAACCACTGGATCTTGACGTTAGCGGAGCGAAAGAGATTGTTGATATTTCCTCTCTTTGTACCAGGTATGGATACGATTTCAATATTTTTTACATTTCATGCTGATTCAAATTTCGCAGAGCTCACTTTGACCGAACTGACATTCCAATTGAAGAGCGTGCAATTATTGGAGACGCGACCGAAAGTGGACTTTACCGTTTCTCAGCCAAATACGTTTCAGGTGATATTTCCACTGCCAGAGACCGTTTCCCGGTCGTTTTCGAAATCCCGTTCAACTCTGACAACAAATGGCATATGTCGATCCACGAGAAAGCGCATCCGGGAGGACCATTAACTCAATTGATTAAAGGTGCACCGGAACGAGTATTGAGAATCTGTTCCAAGATTTTGATTGACGGACAAAGTGTTGAATTGACTGAAGAAAGAAAGAAGCAATTTAACGTTGCTTACGAGACCATGGCTGGTAAAGGACACAGAGTACTTGCGTTTGCGCAAATGCTGTTGGACGGAACGGAATTCCCCGTAAATTTCCCGTTTGATAAAGAGGAAAAGAACTTCCCTACCGTGAGTGATTTATGTAAATTTGTTCTTTCGAGTTCATCTCATCTAATGACAAATTTGGTAGTCTGGATTGACGTTTGTTGGACTTGCTAGTTTGGAGGATCCTCCCAAGCACGGTGTACGAGAAGCCATTGGCCATTGCCGTGAAGCTGGAATTAAAGTAATGATGGTTACTGGTAAGTTTAACGAATTAGGAGTTTGAATCAATCACATGACTTATGTTTTCTCAAAGGTGATCATCCTTTGACCGCTGAAGCAATCGGACGTAAAATCAACCTTATGATCTCTGACACCAAAGAAAAAATTGCCCAGAAAACTGGTAGACCGATTGATAGTATTCCAGAATCTGACGTTTACGCTATTGTTGTTCACGGTGAGAGAATCGACGAATTGACCAATGCAGACTGGGACAATATTTTCAGCAAAGATGAAATTATCTTTGCACGAACGTCGCCAAAACACAAGCTTCAGATTGTCAAACATGCCCAGAGTCTTGGTCACATTGTCGGAGTAACTGGAGATGGTGTGAACGATTCGCCTGCCTTGAAAAAAGCCGATCTTGGAATATCCATGAACGTTTCGGGTTCTGATGTGTCCAAGGAAGCCGCTGCCATGATTTTGATTGACGATAACTTTGCTTCCACCGTCCAAGGTATCGCCGAAGGTCGTTTAATCTTTGTCAACCTGCGAAAATCTATTCAATACGTCGTAACCCACATTTTACCGGAAGTAATTCCGTACGCTTTGTTTGCCATTGTCCCGATTCCAATTGCTCTTGGCCCGTTGCAAATTCTCGCTATCGATCTTGGTTTTGAACTGTTTGTTGCATTGTCATTTGCATGGGAACCACCTGAAACCGAAACTGGATTGATGAAATTGCCCCCGCGACGACCGGTTAACGAAGACACCATTGCCAGATTACGAGAACGAGCTGCTGAAGAAGAAGCATTGTTGCCACCATCCACCGACCCAGATGCACCCAAGAAACCAGTCCCATTTGTGAAAAAAGTTTTAAATGCTGTTTCCATTCCATTCAACGGCCGATTCTGGAAGAAACTTACACAGAAGAGTGAAGGAGAAAGATTGGTTGATGGTGAACTTTTGAGTTGGGTGTATATCGAAGGTGCCTTGATTGAAACTGTTGGATGTTTGACCGCTTTCTTTATTGTGCTTTATGACGCCAAGAACCCGAAAACTGGAGAACGCTTTGGACTTACGCCGTACGACGCATACACTCTTCAAAAATTGGAAGGTTTTAAAACAACGTCGCCACTTTACAAAGGCTTGGTATGCAATTTTGAGCTTGTTAAATTTTATGGGGAGTTGATTATTTGTATTTTTAGACGGGAGATGAACAAGTTGAAGCACTAGCGATGGCCCAATCGATGTTCTATCTTTCTATCCTGATCATCCAATTGTTCAACTTATTTGCCTGCAAATGCCGACTTACGCTTCCATTTGGAATGTACCCGTTGAGAAACAAATTCACATGGATTACTATCGCCGGTGGTGTTGTATTTGGAATGTTGATTGTTTACATTCCCCCATTGAACTGTAATTTCCGATTAAAGATTAGATGGTTGATTGAGAATGCTGATGTTTTTTTTGTTTTTTTTGTAGTCTTGTTTGGAACGTCGTGGAGATTACTTCCTTTGTATTGGTTGATTCCGTTTGCATTTGGTTGGTTCTTGTTGTTCTACTCTGCTCTCCGACGAATAATTATTCGCAAATGTAAGTTATCTAGTATTTATGCACGTAAGCACTGTATTGATATTTTTCTAAAAAAACTCTAGTCCGACCATTGAACTGGAACGATGATATTGAAGGATTAAACATGTTCCCAACCCGTTGGTCAACTGCGAGAACCAGAACTAAAACGTTAGAAAATTAATTGGAAAAAAAAAATTTGCAAAATGTATTTTTTATTTAAAAAAAAATTGAATTGTTAAACTTTCGCTTGGATTATTATTTTCCTCCCCCTCATGGACTTTTTTAAGTTGGACTTTTCACATTATATATCTTTTTCATTATATCAAAGAGTTTTTAAAAACTTTTTTGCTGGATTGTGTTGTTTGAACTTTGTAGACAATAGAAATAAAGACAATTTTGTTTAGAATGAATGTATATTATTCATGAACGAAGTTTTATTTTTAAACGATTAAAAAAAGATATCTACTGTGAACGAAAAGAGTTGAACGTTGATCTAAGAATCACACAAGCGTTAGATTCGTAAATTAAACAAAAGGTTTATTTAATTACCAATTTGATTACAAGAGCATAGCTCCGACGACAACAGCTCCGGCGGCCATCATGATAGAGGTGGAGGTGGCAATCTTGGACGATCCACTGCTGAGAGTCAATCCTTGAGCTTTACAGCTGTCGGCCATGGTTTGTGGGATATCCTTGTAAGCAGCATTGGTATTGCAAGCAGCGGTAGTTTTAAGGATGTTGACCTAATAAATAAGGAAAAGATTAATAATCCAGTTCAACGAAAAAATCAGAGATCAATCATACCTGAGCACCAACAGCGGCACCACAACCACAAGCAGCAGCTTTCTTTGGATCAGTTGCGTTATCAAGCGCACACTTGACGGCAGCATCGGCCATAGCGAGAACCGCAGCGTCACAAGCGTCCGTAGCCGAAGCAGCGTTAACCATAAAGATGGAAGCGAAGATACATAGAGCGATGATAATAAACTTGGCCATTGTTTTTGTAGACAGAATTTAATTTAGGGGATTTAACTTGTGAAGAGATCTTTTTTTTTGGGAAAACGCGTTTGACAAAATGTCAATTTATTTTTTTTTGGTTTTTTTCCCCCAAAAAGTCATGTGATTTTTAGAGAGACGCGGTATTTCCAAATCGGGAATTTGTAGTTATTATTCAGGGTCTCGGTTAAGAATGGGTTAAAGGGATTTGAGTGATTCAGTGAATAATGATGATGTCATTTACAACAGATTGTGAAAGATATGTTTCATCGTGGGCTCAAATACATGCAATTGTATTTCTAAATTTAATAAAGTGAATTCAATAATTTTCTTTTATAATCTAATTGATATCTGAGAAAAGTTGGATTGAATCAGGTGGCCAAACTCCCTTTTTTGTTTTTCCTCCCAAAGTTACACCAAATACGCCTCACTTATTTCCCCACAACACTTTTTTTTCTTTTTTTTTTCTTGTAAAACTTTTGTAATTTCTATCAGACCGTCTTAGAAAGAAGCTAAATACGAACTATGATTACCGAAGTCACCGCTGCATCCGCTTTTTTGGCGAAAAAATTATCCCCCTACTTCTTACCCGAGCAGATTCACTCGTTTCAACAAAACTTATCGCAACTGCTGCAGAAAAAATATACCAACCATTGGGTGGTGCAGCGGCCGTATAAAGGAAACGCTTATCGATCCATAAGTATTAGTAACGGATATGTAGATAAGAGTATTCTTCAGGCGGCAAAAATTGTTGGAATTACGAATATTGGTACATTTAATTTTTGGTCAATAAACAATATTTGGTTTACATTTACATCTTAATTAGCATCCTATCTACCCGCTGAGTTGACGATCTGGGTTGACCCTTTCTGCGTCAGTTATCGAATCGGGGCTGAAACTTCTCCTGTATAATGCTTGCAATTCACTCATATCGATGTTACATTAATATTTATTTTAAGGTGATTACCATATGGGAAAACTATTCAAAACCCGATGACGTCGAATTCCCAGCATTTTCACAAAAATCTCGCTCAACAACGTCTCCCACCTCCCCACCCTCGACTCCGACCTCCCACTACAGCAACCTCGTTACCTCTGCTCCTCTAACACCTTCCTCAACATCTTCTCCGCTATTTGCTTCGCGTCAGCTTGCAGCATTTCAAGCTAGGCAAACCCTGGTCAATACTACACCGGCTGTAACAACATCAGGCTATCTAAGTTCTCGAAATACGAACGCTTATCTTACTCAGCAAATGCGCTCCCCATATGTATCTTACAGTAATTACCCGAGCTCTTTGCATTCAACATCAACATCTACACATCAGAAAATAATTATGGCTAACTAATATCTATGTGATTTTTCTAAGATAAAAACATTATCTTTTTTTGGACGCTCGAATTTTTTTTAAAAAAAAAAAAAGAAGAATTTTTTTTTATAGAGCATTCTTTATCGTTTTTACGTGATTTTTGAGTTTTTTATATGAATCATCTTTTATTTTTTCCTTTTCTTTGTAAGAGTTTTATATTAATATCTCATTTTTGTCTCTTTCTTGATATTGCCTTATATTTGGTTTATTATTCTTTTATCGTTTTGCGATTATATTGAATCTTGCAGTTTTATTTTTTTTCTTTTTTTTTATTCATTAAAGATTTCTTTTGATTGCAAATCGGATTTATAGTTTAAATAAAAAGTAAGCTTATATTATATTATACATGATTCCGGGTGTAAACTTAACTGGTCTCGGCTGAGTTTGGTTGTGGCTGGAAACGTTCAAAATGCCTGAAATTGATAATTCGTTGCGGTTAAATGTTGCTGATGGAGAAGATGATTTAGATGCGTTGGTTTCGGAAACTATTAATACCCAACAAGAAAGCGTTGACGTTAGTGGAAGAGCTCTGAAGAAAGCACTTGAAGTCGAACAACTTGGAATCAGCAATGCGTCAAAGCTCCACCAGCAAGGAGGTATTACATATACCTTAAACCATAATTAATGTTTCTAAATTTTCAATTCTGTTGAAAGAGCAATTCAATAACATGGAACATAAATTGGACAGCGTCGAAACTCATATTTCAAATTCCAAAAGCAAAATGGGAGTTTTAGATAAACTAGCTAACCGACCGTTCTGGATGCCGGTATTTGGACAAAACGTCGCAGACAAATCTTTGCCAGTACAACCGAACGGTAAACCCATTCCAACAAACCCTGACGGCGTTCCACTGTGGAAACCTCGCAACGCGTCGCTGCCACCTGGAACAGTATTAAACAACGGGTTGCTCGATACGTCGCAGTCCAAAGTTGGAGATTGGGCGACGGAAGAACAGCGAATGCAGTCGGCGAAAATGGAACAACAGATCAACTCAAACTTGACGCAGCTCTCTGGAGTGCTTGGAAACGTGAAAGATATTGCTTTGGGAATGAATCAAACGATTAAGGATCACAATGCGCAACTTGGAGTGATTACTGATAGAGTCGAGACTGGATCTGCGAATGTAGAGCGAATGAACGCAAAGTTGAAGAAGCAACATGGAGTTTGAGTTTTGTGTATTCAATAAATAAGTCATCTTAACCTTTTTTTGCTTTATTTTAATGTTTTACAATTTGCTTTCGGTCAGTTTGAGAGGGTTTGAATGTTGTTGTTTTTTTTGATAGATCTGGTGTTTGGTTCGGATTATAACATAACGTCCTAAAAATACAACGGATCAATAAATCTCACCAATCATTAATAACACTATTATTTGTGCTAGTTCACATCACCAAATAGCAAACTCAAATACAAACTTATTTCTATCATTTTAGCTTAATAATCGAATTAATTCAATAGAGAATGGATAACTTTCAAGGTTGGTTGTTTTTTTTCCATTTATTTCTGAACAGTGTCCAAAAATAATCGTTGCATAAAGGTGCGTCGACACTTTTAGCACCTACAAACGTTTTGCAATACAGCCCAGAGTCGACTTCTCCGAAAAATAATGAAAACTACTTGAAAAAGTCACCAACGCTACCTTCATCGATAGATGCAACCTCGTCACCAAACACAAACCCCAACTATATCGCAACTTCGGAGGAAAAGTCCACCGGAGTTTACAGCTTAAAAGCAGCAGCGGCTGGCGGATTTGCTCGAACGCATCGTGAGAAAAGTCAAGGTGAACTATTCAATAATCTCAACCAACAGCAACAACACTCTTTGGAATCTTCACATCCACCTTCCCATTTGAGATCGCAATCAAATAAACCAACGTCAATTTCGACATCACCGAGTGTAAGCAAAAGCCCCTCTGGATCATTTTTACCCGCACTTCCATCTTCGCCAACCTCATCAAACCAAATCCAAATTCCGCAAAAAGACGTACGAGCCAAGTCACTCACCCCAGACTACCATAAACCAGAAGGAGTGAGTGTGCGAAGTCGGCAAGGTTCAGAGATGTCTTTATTAAACCAAATTGATTCCGCTCGGTCCAGAAAAGAAACCGGAACGTCAATTCAAAATGCTGCGTTGCATGCGGATAATCAACCAACATCACCATCAAAACCAACCTCCAGACGTCAAAGTCAACAACCCGAATCTGAAAACCAACTTTCGTCTCTGGGAGAGAAAATCAAGAGAAGTTTTTCAGCGTTATCCGGGATTGCACTGCGAGGGTCAAATAACAGTATAAGTTCAGAAGCGAAAGGAAAAACAAAAGAAGAAAAGTCGAAATCTCGATCTGGTAGTGCCTCTCCGCAAAAAACGATCCCGACCGACGACGTTGAATTCAATGTCGTTGTAACTGAATTCAATTCAGGGAACAATATTGCTGGAAACTCTTACAGTCCCAAACCCGCGAAAAGTGTAGGAAACCTTCATACCGCATCACAAGGCGATGGATCTTTATACAAGACTAAATCTTCTCATATACCATATACCCAACCAGGCGCAAGTGAAGAAGAATTAGATGTCGTCGCTGAACTCTCCCGATCTCCATCAGCATTCGGAATCCACGACCATTCGTCAAATATGTTGGGTGTAGGAAGTTTATCGAAATCGACTGCAAAGTCGTTACCAAGAATTGCTGGTGGACCAGTGCAAGCGAATCTAGGACCACCTCCAGTTTCCGCTCGAAACAAAGGAAAAAATTCTTCAAGTGTAACTCACATTGGCGTGCAAAACCTAACCACACAAATATTAAACTATAACAATCTCGATCCTGCTTCAGCGAGTTCCGGTGGAAACGGAATGTCGAAACATATGTCGGCGATGAACTTATCCGGAAATTCAACGCAAAACGCAAATGCTATTAACCGTGATAAACTTGCAGTGAATACAATGAACGCCCCACTCACTACAAAGTCACGACCGGGAACAATGTCCGCGTACGAAATTTGTAAACCGAACCTGGCACGAGATTTCACACTTGATGACTTTACGCTAATTAAACGAGCTGGAAAAGGTGGATTCGCGACTGTGTTTCTTATTAGACTTCGAACTAGCGGTGGACGATACTTTGCACTCAAGGCGATCAAGAAAGCGGATGTTGTGAAAGTGAAACAAGAGAAACAGGTTATGAATGAGAAAAATATTCTGAAAGAGATAAAGTTTCCGTTTATCGTCGAGTTGTATAGTACGTTTCAAGATTCATACCATTTGTACATGGTTATGGAATACGTTGCCGGAGGAGATTTGTTTTCCTACTTGAGGAAAGTGAAAGTATGTGAGATTCCGTTTTTTTAAAATTTTTTTTTGAGATTTAATTTTGTTTATTACAGAGATTCAGTGAAGAAGATGGTAGATTTTATGTCTGCGAAGTTTTGGTAGCGTTAGCTTATCTACACTCGGAAAATGTTATATATCGAGATTTAAAACCAGAGGTAATTAAAACATTCGGCTCCAAGATAAATAATGGTACTAAATTTGAAAATTGAAAAGAATATTCTTTTAGACACGACAGGACACATAAAAGTAGCAGATTTCGGTTTCGCAAAACGTATAACAAATACTACCACGTCATTTTGCGGAACTCCTGATTACATTGCCGTTGAACTTGTACTTTCCCGACCCTATACAAAATCCGTAGATTGGTGGTCACTTGGTGTTTTAGTGTTCGAACTGATTTCCGGAAAAACACCATTTGGAGATGAAACGTCAGAGAGGGTATACGAAAACATTGCAACTGGGAAAATAAAATGGAATCCTTATATCAAAGGATACTGCAAAGTCTTGATAAAATCTCTTTTGGAACCAGATTCAAAAGATCGGTTGGGACATCCAAATCGTGGTGGTGCGGAAGAAATTAAGAACCATGCGTGGTTTAAACCAATCTCGTGGAGTAAAGTAGAGGCTCGGCAGACTATTCCTCCATATATCCCAGCATGTGATCCACCGGAAGTTATTGAGAGAGAACGTGCGGCTGCAGTTGCGAGAGCAGTATCAGAGCATAAAGAAAATGCGGTAGAAGATTTGGCGGAGCAGTTAAAGAATCCAAAGGGACAACCATGGACGACCGGGGGTGATCCGTTCCATGAATTATTTAAAGATTTTTAGAGCTAGATAGATTTGGGTTTGGAATTTTTTGCATTTTTTTTTATTATATTATTTCAAGTACGAGTTTACAAGTATACCAAACAAAACTGCAAGGCGGTGGTGGAAATTTTTCATTTCACAAAGATTTTAAGAGTTTTATATAAAGGCTGATTATCCCCTTTGTGACTTTTTTATGGACAACCTGGTTAATAAGTTCTGTTCTCTATCTCAGTTGCCCGATTGCGAAGCCAGATATATCCGTAACAAGGAGTTTCTGTCCGACATCTTCGATTGCTGGACGAAATCAGACTCGGAATCTTGTACGCAAGCAGTACGCACCGGGATTTCTCTCGGCATCATCAAAGACCAGTCCCTACTCCAGCTACCATCAATCGCAGCCTCCTCTGAAGGCAGTGAAAACTGTGATTCGAACCATTGCTACAAATGGTGGCACGCTATTCTCATAAGTATCATTTCCGCTGAACTCTTTATTTACGTCGCTTTGATTTTGTTGACGTTGATTGGATTTGGAGCGAGTGGGCCAATTGCAGGAACCTTTGCTGCGTATTTCCAGGGTCCGCAAATTGTCGCAGGTTCTTTATTCGCTTTCCTCCAAAAGATGGCTATGACTGCGTGGTGGAGATTGCCGACCAAAGGATTGTTGGCATTGCTTTTGTATGCGGTCGCGTTTCGGTGCGGATGTAAACACACTTGATCTTTGAGAATTTTTTCGTTTGTCCTTTTATAAATTTGCAGTAAAGTGCCTCAAATTAAAAAAGAAAGTTTTCATTTCAATTTCGAATATCTATAATCCTATAATACTCTTATCAACGCGTTACTGTTACGCGTATTGTGTTCTTTGCGAAAATACACTGGAAGCCACACGCTGAGCAAACGAAAAACATGCCCCAACTTACAATCGAAAACCTGTTTAAAAGTTCTTTCCCGGACGCTCATAGGAAAAAGCTATATAAATTCGGAAGAGAAATCGGCATGAAATAAATACATCTCCCAAAAAAACTCGCCACTTAAATCTTAAATTTTCAATTTAGGTTCCGGATCGTACGGAACAGTAAAAGAAGCAATAAACATCGAAACCGGGCAAAAAGTAGCAATAAAATTTATCCTAAAAAAATCTCTGGCCAACCAACAAGAAACCGAAATGGTTATTCGCGAAATGAAGATTTTAAGTGGGATTAAACACCCGAATATTATTCAGATGATTGATGCGTTTGAGACGAAGCATAAGTATTATATGGTGTTTGAGTTGGCGACCGGTGGCGAATTGTTTGAGAGGTTGGCGGTGAGAGGGAATTTTACAGAGAAGGATGCGGCGAATATTATTTATGTTATTTTGGATGCGGTTGAATTGTTGCATAGTAAAGGGATAGTTCATCGGGTACGTTATCTTTTAACTGCTTTCGCCTTCACTATGATGCTAATGTGTGGTTGGTGAATAGGATATTAAGCCTGAGAATATTCTGTATAAAACGAAATCAGATTATTCGCCGATTATGATTGCCGATTTTGGAGTGTCTAATTACGTTCATGGGGATGATTTGTTGAAATCTCTCGCTGGCAGCCCGGGTTATGCTGCACCGGAAGTGATGAGGAGAGTTGGTCACGGAAAACCGGCTGATATCTGGAGTATCGGGTGTCTCGCATACACCATGTAAATTATAAGGAATTTAGTTTCGTGTGATTTATTCTGTTTTAGATTATGTGGATATCACCCTTTCTATCATTGTGATGATATGCCCAGTTTGCTTGAAGCTGTTTCGAAAGGTCGTTGGAAGTTTGAAGAACCTTACTGGAAATCAATTTCACAATACGGTATGATAATTACTCTCTATTATCTAAAATCTGATTTGGAATTTGTCTCCAGCAAAGTCGTTTATTCAGCTGTGTCTAACATTAAACCCAAAATCACGACCAACTGCAGCGCAAGCGAAATTGAATCCCTGGTTAGTCAAATACAGCGCGGCAGCTAAGGAGAACGCACGAGAGTACATAAAAACGAGACCTAAAACGCACGTTCAGGAGAAACCTCCCAAACCGTTACCTCAACCACCACTCGAACCAGCAGACAGCCATGACACGATTATCATCCAGCAATGTATAGATTACCATTTTGATGGCATTCCGATGCCGAATCTTGCCGAGGAAGTGTGGACACTGGCACCAGTTGATGGTCCAGATGCAGAGTCACTCGCAATTATTAACGACTACTTGGCTTCAGGAGAGCCATCCACGCTTCCAGTACCCCCATCGTCGTCATCTAGCGCTCCAATCAAACGCAAAATTACATTTAGCCAAGCTGCCAAGGCCGTGACTGCAGTGAAGAAGTTTGAGAAGCAATTATCGAATGCTAAGCTTGGATTGATTGCGATGGGTATTAAAGTAGCGGCAAATAATGTTCGGCAGAACCAGAATCAGGCGGAATACAGTTCGGCTGCGAGTTCTGATGATGGTGACGATTAAAAGAAAATTGTGTGTGTTTGCGTATTTTTTATTGGGACGATTTATTATTTTTGTAAATTTAAAATCTTATTAAATATATTCAACGTGATGAAAATATACTGGCGAATGTCGCAGTATCTGCTGAGTATCTGCCAAAAATTCTGTTAGATTATAAAAAGGGTCGAAAGAATATTCTCAGGGCGCCTGATTTTATTCACGCGAAAATGAAAAGACTTGATTTTTCTAACGATAAGAAGAAGAAATACATAAAAAATGGTGGTCCCGCAGTCGGTAATTAATGATGTTTCTCGACAATTTTAATTTTAAGTTGGTTATTGATTCAGGCTTTGTTTAAAATCTTCACATGAATAATAGAACTTGACCCGTACTGCATAACTGGAACCGTAACCGAAATAGAAACAAAAACCGAACGAACAATGATACAAATTCGAAAGAAAGTCACAGATAACAAGAATTTGGATAAAGAGACTCCGAAACGGATGTGGAAAGAATTCCGGAAACAACAGAATATTGCGCTTAGCAATATGACTCGGGTTATTGATACTTTTGAAACGAGGACAAAGTATTATATTATTCTTGAGAAACCGCAGGGGGTGAACTTGATTCAGATGTTAACGAGTTCAATGGAGGGTCGGAGATTCACGGAGAATGATGCTGCAAGGATTATTCACAAGGTTTTGAGCGCTCTGGAAGTCTTGCATCGTCATGGTGTTGTACATCGGGTAAGTTTAACGAATTTGTTTGGTTCGACTACTGTTTTTAATCAATTAATAGCATATTAATCATGAGACGATATTCATGCAATCGCCAGAAACGTCCGAGATTATTCTTTCCACAATCTGGCCGAATAATTATATCCGTGGAGATAAATATGGAGTTTGTTACGCTTCACCAGAAACAATACGATTTTTCAGATCGAATCCCCTCTATTTCGACATTCTGTATGAGAAAAGAAGTGCCAGTAAGTATATTTCTGACTGGCCTACGAATGCCGGGACTCAATCTGATATTTGGAGCGTTGGATGTCTGGCCTACCTTTTGTAAGTTTATATGTCGCCATGTATTGCGATAGCTGATTATTTTGTTTAGATTAAGAGGTTACCATCCCTTTCATCAAGAAGAAGACCGGGAAGGTCTAATCGGCGACTTGATTTCAATCGAAAAGAAGTGGGAGTTTGATCAGTCCGCTGTCAACTTTGGGATCTCCGATCAAGGTAGATCATTATTTTATTACATTTCAGTAATTTTTAAAGTATCCTTTGTAATTTTAGCAAAGGATTTTGTTGAAAACTGCTTGAATATAGATTTCTGGAAGCGTCCAGACGTCACGGCAGCAAAAAACCATCCCTGGTTGTCAGGCGCTTTAAACGAATCCGATAGTGAATTACCGAACCTTGTTACACTTTGGAACATGCCGTTTGTGGAAACTAAAAAGTTGACTCCCTCGGAGAAGTTTAAAAAGATGGTGATCAGAGCGACATTGGTGAACAGAATTGGTGGAATTCAGGCGCCGATTGAATTGGAAGAAGGACGAGATTTTGATGAAGATGAGGAAGAAGTTATTTCTGAAGCAGAAAGTAAAAGCACCGAATAAGAAATCAATCCATGTGACCATGTGAAAAAGATTATCTATAGATTATACTGGTAACACATTTATGCATCCATGCGGATCCAAGAAAAAAAACAGTGGGACAAAATGATAAGAATTTAAATTTTTTGTCTCCCTGGATTTCAACAACGTTCAATGTTGTCCTCGTTGTCCACGTTGTCCACGTTGGTTCCAAATAGGTTTTCGGAAGGGTATACAAAGAAACGGCATTATAATATCAAGGATGAAATAGGTAATGACTTGGTTTCAATTAGTGGTTTCACTCCTGACGAAAGTTTCTTTTCAGTGGATTATGATGAAATGTGCTTTATAAAAGAAGCTACTGTGAAACCAGAACACCCCGAGGCACACCTCCATAATCGCCAAGTATGGATCGTTTATATCCGGAAAGAGCGAAAAGACAAACAGAATTACAACCCCGAAGTCGCAAAGCAATTCTGGGAAGCGATTAAGAAAACAATCAAAGCAGAGCATGAGAGTTTACTAAAGCACATTGAAAATTTCGAGACAAGGAACAAATACATCTTGGTTTTCGAACGACCTCTCGGAAAAGCGATAGGTGCAGAGTTGAAAGATTCGCGCGTGCTGCGAAAATTTACCGAGAAAGACGCTGCGAGTATTATTCGCAATACGCTTCTTTCATTAAAGGAGATGCACAACAAAGGCATGATTCATCGGGTAACATTGAATTTTTTCATGAATAAGAAAATGTTTTATTAAAAGTTTTGTTAAACAGCACATCAATCTCGAAACGGTCTTTACCAACGTAAACACATTCGATATTCTAGATAAACCGATTGTGCTATTAAATCTATGGCCGCACAAATACATTCGCGCTGATAAGTTTGGGCTTTACTTTTCGTCCCCGGAGATGGTACGATTTCTGTTCGGAAACGATTACGATAGAATATTGTACGAAAATTCACACTACTCAGAATTACTAGAGACTTGGCCCAAGGAAGTGAGCGAACCAACCGATATTTGGAGTATTGGCTGTTTAGCGTATTTCATGTATTTTAAATTCCAAGACTACTTTTAGAGGTTTCATTGACGATTTTTTTTTGCAGGTTGCGAGGGTATCCCGCGTTTTATCTTTGTAAAACAGTCGAAAGATTCGTATCTGACATAATCTCCGACCGCAATGTTTTCTTTGAATCGGAAATGAAGAATTTTCTATCTCCTAACGGTATTTTCATGCTTTTTTTTTTCGTGTGTTTTATGTTTTGCAAACTGATGTGTACTAGCGATGGACTTTTTACGAAAATGTCTGACAAAGGATTCAACTCAGCGACTTACGGTTGACGAAGCTTTAGAGCATCAGTGGTTGAATCTTGGTGGAGCAGTGGATGATGTCAATCTCGAAGAACTTTGGAGAAAGCCTCATTTTGATCCTGGAAATTTGTGGGGTAAATCGTTCAAATCAATTCGGTCGTTGAATGGAGTGTCTCGGAAATGGTGGGTTTATAAGGGTTTACGACCGGAGAAAAAAGAGTCCGATGGTACGTCAGTTACAACGGTAACCAATGAAGAAGAAAAGAATATCAATGAAGAGCAAAGTATTGAAGAAAATACTAGCAGAGTGGTTGAAGATGAATCGGAGGATGAAGGAAAATGAAACAGGATGAACAATTTAAATGTTTTTCTATTGATGATACCATAGATAACCATTTTTCAAAATTACAAATGTAATAAACTGAATCGTGAAGAAAACATTGTGAAATTTCTTGTCCACAGATCCGAAAAAAGTTCACTTTGTAAGTTTGGGTTTGGGAACGTGGGTTTTGGACTAATCGGAAGTGTTTAGAGCAATCGCAATATCGAAAAAAGAAAAAGAGGACGTATTTTTATAATTCGACATTTTATAAGCTTATTGTTATTGGAAAGTGAAATATAAAGCAATGAGACTTCAATCAAACTTCAAACTTCTTTAAAATTTCTCTTGGAATCCTCGTCCTCTTCAAACAATATTCCCAATCTTTGAACGATCGATCTGATCTCTCTTGAATCAAACGGGTTGCAAAAACATCTCCAATTTCTTTGACGCTCCAAATTCTTTGTCGTTTGCGAAATTTACTGACGGCTTATTTACTGCGATTCGAAAGCCCGGCCAGCAAATGGTCCAAAATAATCTTGCCAGCACTCAGCTTCAACGATCCCCGTTGATCGTGGAATCTTGTCTGCCGTACCCGTATATTTCCCAGTCGTAAACAAAATGAAAAAGTCATCTTCATTCGCCGATTTTCTTCGTTCTGATACCAACTTGTCGTATGATACGTCAGCGTCATTTTTCTTGACGCGATGTACTTCGTGAATAACGGACTGGTTCTTACTCATCTTAATGGGCACGAAACCGTCGCCTGCGGGGTGCACTGGTCGCATTTTGATCATAAAACGACGGATATTCATTCTTGGAAACATCTCCAAACGCTCTACCGAACGGTTTCAACATATTTTCGAATCTGCCTTGACTTTTCGACGAGCTTTTGAAAATGAAAGCGGCCGATTTACAAACTCTGCTGTTCCTCCATGCATTTTGATCCCGCCAAAATGCAACCATTCTTTCATTTTTGCCCCAAAGTGCATTTGCTTGAAAGAAACCGTCTCACCGTCCTTGTGCAGATGAAATTCATGATTCGAAAACGAGATAAAAAATTCTCAAAGTTTTCCCATCAATTATTCCCTTGGATTGTAACGCCGTATACTGTTTGTCTTGCACTTCACCCAAGCAGAGAAAATGTCCGTTTTGGAAGTTTTCGCACAATACAACAAGAACGCATACGAACAAGTTAAATAACCTTCTCCCCGAAGACTATTTTTTGGCACAAACCGTAGAAACCCAAACTGAATCGCCCGATGCACAGAGAACTTGACACAAATCAATTCAGTTCGTTCAAAGAGCACGTGCGTTAAAACCAACCGAACTACAGGAACCAGCAAATCTTGAGCTGCACGACTCCACTCCGGATATGAATTTTCCAACTCAATTACAACGCGACGAAGCTATTCATCAAATTTTAGATCCATTAAATCCGATGCTTCGATATTTGAGGATTTTCCAACTATTAGCGACAATACCTATTCAAGCGCTTCCAGATATCCTCAACTAACACATTCAGAACTTTATGATCAGGGAAAACGTTGAGAGGAATATTGTTTTCGGAAATAATTCCTTGAGGAGAATGGAGCGACGCGACAGGGCGGTACGTAATACAGTGTAACCTGGGAAGAAATTTTGTACCGGAGTCGTCAAATTAGATGAGATACTGACAATTACGAAAGGTCTTCCGATCCGAGCAATGCTCCTCAGAGTACCCATCATACTATGGAAATATCGGCCGAAATATTCTTCATTAATTTTAGAGTCCTCAGGATCTTGTACAGCGACTTGCAATCCATCAACTGAGAGGAAAAATATGCTTTACGAAGGTTCCAAACCTTTACTTTTCGCAACTGCATCAAAAATTTGATGGAGTGGAACGTACGCGTCCTCCCTCCGCTGTGTGAGGAACCAGGGGTCCTCAGTCAATTGATAAAGCATTCGATGTACAATTTCCACATAGGGATCGATTTAACTTAATGAAAGTCGTGTGCTGTTTTCGAGGCTGATATTGAAAACAAAAGCAAAGGATAATCTGCGGAGAAGTTCGTCTTTCAAAACACTGTCTCGACATTAGCCAAGACGGCATTGTGAAACGCTGTTCAGTTCTGAAAGAAACCTTGATTTCCGGTTCCAGCTCCACTCGAAACGTTGTAAGTCGGTATCGTTAATTTATCTATTCTTCCGGCTTTCCAGTGTTCGTAGTGCTCCATGAGTCCTTCACCAAGAATCGAATCAAGTAATGGATGCTTCTGATAAATAGTCGGCTCCGGGAGTACAGAGGACTTATACGTTAAAGTGACTGAATCTGTTTATTTAAGATTAGCCGTTGAGCAAAATTTGTACATTTTAAACAAATCTAGTTCTTTGCTAACTTCTAGTCGCAAAGGGGAGTCAAATGTGACTGCGTCCGGAGGAGGGAGCGATTCCCCATTTCTTGATTTACGTCCATCGCTCATAAATAAGTGAATATTGAGAAAGAGTAAGAAAGTTTCAAGTCCTTGTTAATAACACGTTTAAATTTGGAAACCGTATCGCCGCCTTCCGTTGGAAACTTCAATGGGTGTTTGAACTCGGGCGGGTACTTCACCCAAAGGAAAGCGGGGGCCAATGTGTTATACAACCTCATTTTTGAGGAATAGGGTAAATGAACATGAGCGAAAGTTGAAACAAATATCGTTTTTTGAAAACTTTGCACTTGTGGCGAACTTATCATACAATGTCTGTAACTTATCTCCGTTCATTACAATCTGTACGTGAACGCTGTTCTCTCCTTCTATCAAACCCTACGCATCTAAATCACTTTAACGTAAACCTTGACGCTCTTCCACCCGTGATAAATTTCATTCTCGACTTGATTAAACGCGACTACCCCACACTCTCTTCCATCCCACCACATTCCCGTTGGCGGCATTTCGAAGCCTCCAATACATCTACTCCAATCGACCGCATTACGCCGCTCTTAGAATCATGGAAAGACTATGGAGATCAAATTGAACCCGTGCGAAGATTACTGGATTTATTTGTGGTTTCGGTATTATTAGACGCGGGAGCGGGTGATAAATGGAAATACGGCGAGTATAATCGGTCTGAAGGACTCGCGATTGCGTCGTTAGATTGGTTCCTCGCGGGTGGGTTTTCGAGTACGGAGAATAAATTTCAAGTTGATGCGACGAAATTGAAATCGATTAGTGCATCGCAGTTGGCAGATGCGTTTAAAGTTTCCGACTCGAATCCGTTGGTTGGTGTTGATGGTCGTACGTTGTTGTTGAATCGGTTGGGTGCAGTTTGTGAGTCGTTTCCAGAGTACTTTAAAAGTTCGGATGGATCGTTTAGACCGGGTGTGATTGTGGATTATTTGATTAAGCACTCATCAACGTTAAAGACTGGATCCGGATGGGTTGTAAAGATTGATGCGTTATGGGAGATTGTAATGACGGCATTTTCGGGCGTTTGGCCACCCAGTAGAACGAAGCTGGACGGTGTCGCATTGGGAGATGTATGGGAATGTAAAGCTATGAAAAGTATTGAGAAGGATGCGGGAGGTATACACGCAAACTGCAAAGGATTGATCCCATTTCACAAACTGTCGCAATGGTTGACCTACTCGCTGATGGAGCCTATGGGACTAATCGGGATAGTATTTGAAGGAGTTGAGAACATGACTGGATTGGCAGAGTATCGAAATGGTGGGCTGTTTGTCGATTTTGGGGTGTTGACTTTGAAAAACGTCCCGGTTGGAACGATTCCAAAATATAATGTTTACGACGATGAGGTGGTGGAATGGAGAGCACTCACTGTTTCACTTTTGGATTTGGTTGCCGAGAAGGTGAGGGAAGAATTGGGATTGACTAAAGATGAGATGCCGCTGGCAAAAGTTCTCGAAGCAGGTATTTTCCGAAAAAAAAACTAAAAAAGTGTTATATATTATATTACATCGCAATTTTTAGGAACTTGGAAAGCAGGGCGCGAAATTGCCAAGAAGTTGAGACCAGATACTCGTGGCCCTCCAATCGAAATCATTTCCGATGGAACAGTATTTTAGCAATAAAGACTTTTTATTTAAATTAGTGAAAATATAGAGTTTTGAGAAACGATCTCACAACTTGCTTGTTTTAACAATTTATTACGATATGTATGATCATGGTGATTCATTGGATAAATTGGCGATAAATTTACAATTTCGTTTTATTAGAAGGAAAAAAACAACGTTAAGTACGATTAATCCTCACCATTTGAAAATCAAATCGAAATGCTTATGCACGAAATCAGTAAATTACAACCGGAGTGTAAAAATTTTAAATAAAATTAAAGTTTACTTCCAGCGAGAAAGTAAACGTAGCATAGCTGATCCCAATCGTGACCAAGACAACATGCCGAAAGAAAATTAATAAACTAAACCGCAAATCACAGAAACACTTCACCGACCACAAAAAGCTCTTTAAAAATAACCACCAGCATCTTTGGAAATGCAAATAAACCCAAACGTAAAAAAATAGTCAAGTAAAAGATGGGACGCGTCTGTCTTAATGTCAAAAATGAATTCCGCAAATAAATTCTCCTGTAAATCCTGAATTTTGCACGGTCAGACCATGTACAAGCGTTTCAAACCTAATTCTTTTCTATTGATACTCGTTTAACCTCACTTGACCTTAACGAATCAATGACCGTCTTCCTTTGCTTATTTTAATCTCTATTGCTTTGTTTTTTGTTCTTCGAGATACTTTTCCCAATCCCAGTAAAGTTATTCATTGTGAGAATTGTTTAAAAAGAACAAAAAATGATATTTTATAAAAGATCCAAAAAAGTTACGAAAAAATTTAAAATACGACAGAAAGGAAACTAAAAGTCCTTAAAAACCCCAGATTCATTAATTCCCTCCGATTCTGCATTTGCTGCTTCCTGCTTTCTTTTGCTCTCCAACAGCCCACTTGACTCGGGAGCGTATTTATCAAAATTGCTTATATCCAATTCCCCATCAAGTGCAGGAATAATCGGGCCATCGTTTTCTCGCAACGCAATACTCGTCCAATCAATACTTTCAAACCACGGGTGCGATTTTATCTCTGTCGCACCAATATCCATACTCATCAGATTATAATCATCAATAGGATTACCGATTTTTTTGGTAATCTCTTCATATTCTTCATTCGAAAGATTTAAACCGGATCCTAATCGTGTTGCTGGGTTTGCATCCATCATTCTGCGAAGTAAATTCTTCGCCGGTGGTGTAATTTGTGAAGACCATCTGTGTCGTGGGTCGTCAACGCCGGCAATAACGTTTTTATAGATTTGGGTTAAATCGTGACCTTTACCGAATGGTGTATATCCAGCCAACATCTCGTACACTACAACCGCTAGTGACCACCAATCTGAGGCTTTCCCGTGTGGTTTTCGAAGAACTATCTCCGGAGCCATGTATGCAGGTGTTCCGCAGAATGTCTTCGTCGTTCCTGGTTCGCGGGTTTGTCCTTTAAGTGCTGGGTCGTAGACTGTTTTATCTGGGACTCGTTTTGCGAATCCGAAATCTGCAATTTTAATGTGTCCGTTTGAATCCATCAGAATGTTCTTTTTCAAAATCCAAGTTAATCCCTTTGAAAAGAAAAAAATTAAAGCAACAATCCACATACCTCAGGTTTTAAATCACGATAAACAACATGTCTCGAATGAAGGTATTCCAAGGCAATAACCAATTCGGCCGCATAAAATCTCGCAACATTTTCCGTGAATCGCCGATACTTTCGAATACAAGTAAACAAATCTCCTCCATTCACAAACTCCAGGACCATATATAAATGTCCCTCATCCTGGAAACTGGAATACAATCTGACCATAAACTCTGAACTTGGGACCGTTTGTTCCCCACTGAAAATCTCCAATAGTCGCTTTTCATGGATAACATGTTTCACTTGTTTCTTTGCAACGACTTGCGTTTTCCGCATTGCTTTGAGTGCAAATATCCGCTTTGGTATCGTATCAAATACGGTAACGTTTCTAACTTGTGCGTCTGAGAACTTTGCAACAGATTCATGCAACACCCGCGAGTTTCGTCGGGACCCAACGTTTGAATTGTTATGAATATTGTTCACCGAATTTCGATTACTGTTGCTGTTTGTTTTCGGTACGTCGAGATCAGTCACAAAGTTGTTTTGCTTGTATTTAACCAAATGCACTGTGGCAAACGCACCATGCCCGACTTGATTCACAATCTCAAAGTCTTCCAATTTGATCTTTCGCGGTGGAGTAATGTTCGTGTGAGATTCGATTGACCCAAGTGCTTGCTTGGAACCAGAACTAGAGTTGTCTTTGTAATCTTTCCATCCCATGTGAGCCTGTAATATCAACGCATTGTGGAAATCTGTGCTTCCGGAAAAGTCTTGCGAAGCATTACTATCTGTGCTAACAACTGAAGTCGTCGAGTATAATCCCGGCATCGTGGTGACTCGACCAAAATGGTTTTGTTGCCTAATCAAACGCATTGAATCTCGTCGTACGCCAGGAACTGAAATCCCACTATTACTTGTAGAACTATCCAGCGAAACACTTGAAGAATCTACTGATGCGCTGCTGTAGTCTTGGTCGAATTCTGGACTTGGAATCGGAGGTCGATTCGCCGCTTCGTTGTTTTCAGAGGATACGTCCTCCCGGGAGCTTTTCGGCCGAGGACTAATTAGTGACTGATGCATTTTTGGAGCTTGCGATGGTTTACTAGCAGGTGGTTTCAAGGACATTAAATCTTTTTGGGAAATTCTGTCTTGACTTTTCACCATTCGTTTTGCGTCCATTACATCGTACATTTGTACATGAACTCCAGATTTCGTGACATTTTGTTGATCAATCGGTGATAACTTCGCCGAATTACTTGAAAATTTTTCACTATCGCTCGGTTTTGAACTGATTTTCTTGTAGCTTTCGTCAACAGAGTTTCGTTTTGAAGCGGTTGTAAAGTTTTGCAAACTCGAATTGTTGGATACTGAATTCGAACTACTCTTTCTGCGTCGGTCTAGAATACTGCCAATCATGTCCCCAATTTTCTTTGTCGTAGAGGGTGCAGGTCGAGAGGTTACAGATTCATTGGTATCAGCTTTTAACGATTTGCGATTACCAGCCGCACTGCCACCCCTCGACGTAGCAGTAGTAATATTTGATAACGGACTTCGTTTCTTATCATCGGGGGTTATAGGTGCCGGAATAGTTGCGGTTGTACGGGTGGATGATGCATTTGAATTTGTGGATGATTTTTTACCTCGACTATTTTCGAACTGGGGAAGAATTAAAATGCTGCTCATGACTGGATTATTATAAAAATTTATGCTGGAAAAGTATTATTTAGAGGTGAATATTTTGAAGGTATAAAATATCCTGATTGGAAGAAAGGTTGCTAATATTTGGTAAACTGAGAATATGATTTGAGGATTTCAGTTTTAAATGCTGAATTTGTTCAAATATTCTAATTTTAAGTTGATTGGAATGTAATATTCGATCGAAATTCAAACCATGGTTTATTGAATCGGATATAAAAATTTATTCCAAAATTAGATATCCATTTACACGCTTCCCACGTTAATGATATTTACATAAAAAGAATATTATCTCTGTTTTCATAAAAGATTTATAGTTAATTGCAAATTAGAATAAAACATAAAAAATCACAGATAATATCGTTATTCTCGTAATCGGATTGCTCTATTCCACTTGAACGACAGCGCCTAGTTCTGCACATGGTCCAATACCGCCCAAAGATAACTCACTCTTTGATTTAAGTCTCTGTAACGTAACTATGGGTTTCCCTAACCGACACTGTGGTGATACTGATTGTGCAGTATTGTCTTTATATATCGTGCACCTCGGGAGACTCCTCCACGCATTACATCCAAGCATTTGATAACACTTTCTACAGCATGCTGCCGAATCTAAATCGTAACTTATGAATCCAGTCACTTTGCTGGAAATCGCTGAAGAGGAGCATGGGTCTATTGCTGAAGGTGAGGAAATCGGTGACGGGACAGATGTTTCTTCCACTTTTCCAGGAACGAGGTAGTAGAACACGCTATTTTCATTTCCGTTTGCTACAACGGAATTTCGAAGCCGGTATGCACGTCGGTTTAGCGGGGAAGCAGAGGTGATTGTAAATAATAATGCTAATGAAAACAACGAGATTTTCATAATTATTTTAGATGGGAATTGGTTTTTGGGTTGCAGCGCCACGGTGAGACAGTTGGGATTTTGGTTCTGAATCAACCAGAAATCACGAAATTCAACAATAATTTATATTCGTTGATGAATCATATATTATTATATTTGGACAAATGATGTATTTTACTTATTGCAAAAACCGAGCTGGGTCTGAGGCTTATCTTTGTCAACAGCGAAAACATGGAACCCAAATTCATTGATACCCACGCCCATTTACATTACTCTATCGAGAAAATCCCTAAATACAAAAAGATTCTACATTCCAACTCTCCTAATCCATTCGCTGAGGCCATCAACGCTCTTCGCCGTGACCATTTCCCAGATGGTTCAGACTTTCCCACTTCAAACATTTAACCAAAGCTTCTAACTTTTAATTTAGAATTTGAAGGCTGTGTTAATGTTCTTTGCGACGTCGAATCACTGTCTTGCTCAGTAGCCAATCCTCCTTGGAAACAAGTAATTCACGTTTACAAATTATAACAATTATTTCAACCATTTTATTTCCTCAAGATTGCAAATCACACCGACTTTGTATATTTAGCCGCAGGTCTTCACCCAGTGGCAGCCTTCCTATACACAGAATCCGTCGCTGCCGACCTTCTGGAAATTCACTCTCACCCAAAAACAATAGCTTTCGGAGAAATCGGGCTTGATTATCACTACGAAATGACAGCTTCTCCAGATTCTCCCATGCGCGATACTCAAAAGCGTGCTCTCAGAGAGCAACTCGGCTTGTACAAAATTTTGTATCCCGCGCCAACTTCGACTCCTTTGGTTTTGCATATGCGAGGGGAACAAGCGTATGCAGATACTTTGGCAATTTTAAAGGAAGAACAGATTAGTCGTGATACGTTTATACATGCTCATTGTTATACAGGAACACTTGATGATGCCCGAGAAATGATGGAATGGTTTCCGAATTGTTATGTGGGGATTACTGGAGCGGTTACATACACGACTGGAGAAGGGAAAAGAATGAAAAATATTGCGCAGCATGTTTCGATTGATCGGATTTTGGTTGAGACTGATGCGCCGTATTTACCAATTAAGGATTATTCTCCAAACACCCAAAATGAAGGCTCTACATCCAACGCTGCTCCAGTCGTCGAAAAGAACAATGGTAAACAGACCGGATCATCTAATAATCAGAAAGGAGACGGAAAACCCATTAAAGGTACGAGTCATCCAGGACAAATTCGAATGATTTCGCAAAAGATTGCTGATTTGAAAGGGATGAGTTGCGATGAAGTAATGGGACTTGTCAGATCTAATGCAAGGACTGTATATGGAATTTAACTTCAAACATAAATTCCGTATTATATTGAACGAGTTCTTGTTCTTTGTGTATTCGCGCGAGTGTGTACTTGATTCCACCACAATTCGATAACATTGGCTTTACAAACTGGACATATTCGAGAATTCCTTAACCATGTATCGATACACTGATTTTGCAAATATCAATAATCTGTGATTAAAACAATTTTATCTCCATACCTGAACGTGATAGATATGTCCACATGGAAGTTCTTTCACTGTGTCGGAATTGGCGAACTCCGATAAACAAATCGAGCAAACATCGTCACAGATATCTTTTCTTGCGCGAGCTCTATCGCAAACTTTCCACTTTTTAAACCGAAGAATTATATCCGAAACTCTCAACAAACTTGGGATCCGAGGAACCTGGTCAACGACAACCGCAATAGGTTCTTCTGGGTCATTTCCTTCAATTTGGGTGTTGTTTTGACCGTTTCGATCGGATAGGGGTATGGTCATGTCGGGTTGTTGAATAGTGTTGGTATTGTCGAGGTTTTCACTGCCTATTCGAGATAACAGTCTATGAATCCTCCTTTGACGAATCCACTCGTTATTCTCGATACAAGATCGGCAAACATAAACTAAAGACGTGAAGCATAAGAGGGACATGACAGTGTATACGATAACAGCAACAATCGCCAATACATCTTGGTTCATTGTGCTGTTGACAGACAACTATACTTTTTTTTTTTCACAAGTGACATCACAAACGTTTATTGAATAATAAAATAAATAGTTAATCTTAAAAACAAATAGATCTGTAACCGATTACGATTAAGAGTTTACTGTCTTGTATCAATCTCTAAAATTGTTTCTCCTTTCTCCAAAGCATCTTTTTTCTCAATAATCTCGAAGGTGGGCGGGCAGCATGTGTTTTCTTTACAGTCGTCATCTTTACATAGAATCATACAACCGGTTCCTTGTTCCTTAACAGTTATATAAATATCAGCGATGAAGTACAGCGTGTGTTTTTGTTTTGTTTTGTTTTCCTGAAAAAATTACCTCTTGCAAGTATTCGAGTTGTACTGTGGTTGAGTGAATCCCAAACGAATGAAAAACTTCTTTTACTTCCTCAACGAGTCCCATATACACGTCCTTTCGAATTTCATTTGACGATTTCGATGTGCTTTCTGTGATACTTTTTTGGGCTGTCATTATGTGTACTGATCCAATAGTTTTACTGTCTGAAAGTTGCCAAACGTGTAACTCATGTACCTCGACAACTGCAAAGTGATAACCAATTAGCATTCAGTTGCACATACTTTAAAAAACTAAATCCAAAGTATCTACCGTCTTCCAACACAAGAATAGCTCGACGTAGCCTCTCGATATTAACACTATCGGGAACAGCTTGTAAAAATATCAAGCTTGCACCCTTGACCAACGGAACCGTCGAAGTAACAATAATAATTGTCAAAACAACCGAACAGATCGGATCCATATAATATTTCCATGTCCCAGACGCAAACCAAACTGTCAAAGCTGATATTATTACACCAACGCTCCCAAGCGCATCTCCCAACACATGCAGGAAGATTCCTCTCATATTCATTGATCCATGCGAATGACCATGTCCATGACTGTGACTATGACTGTGTTTCTTCTCTTCTTCCGGAACCATATCGTGAGAATGCGATCTTACGGACAACTTTATAGAAGGCGCTCTCGAAACACTGGGCGATTCAAGTTCACGAGCCGCATCAATAATTCTAGACCGCGTAACTTTTGGAACCGTTAGGGCTTGCTCGGATGGATCTAACGATGTCGTAGATAATTTTCGGTCTGGTGTTTTCAATTGTTCTGATTTGTCGACTTTATCGCTGGTCGGAATTGTTTCGTGCGAGTGGTCATGAGAGTGAGAGTGAGAGTGACTGTGTCCGTGCGCGTGTCCCCCTTCGTCTTTGAATAATAGTAAACCGATTAGATTGATACCTAATCCAATGCAGCCAACGATTAAGAGCGCTTTTGGATTTTCAACAACTATTATTCGTTAAAAAAAACACCGTAAATTACGCCATCAATAGATAAAATTATAATCAGTGGATTAGCAATACCTTCAACAGCGGCAAACCGCTGAATTGCCTCCAAAATAATTGTAAAGCACAACGCCAACAAAAACACCCCATTCAGCAATGCACCGAGTACTTCCGCGCGCTGTAATCCATACGTAAGCGACGAAGTGGTCTTTCCCGAGCGGGCCAAACGAAAAGCGACGTAACCGATAATTAAACCCAAAACATCGCTCAGCATGTGGAATGAATCGGCAATAAGTGCGAGTGAGTTGAATGTGTATCCGATTACTAATTCTATGATAAAGTAGATTGCTGTTAGGACTCCCATGAAGATTATTCGGTTTTCCCGTCCGAAATTCATCATTGATTCTTTTTTTTAATTGTGTTCAAAATTTTTTGATACTTTCTTATCATGCAAAATTAGTATAGTTTGAACCAATATAAATTATTTGATCAGATTGGTGATCGGAGACTTGTTTGCAGTACGGTATGGTACTGTAGAAGCTCACAAATTTCACCGGGAATTTTAGCTGGTTTGCGACAATCTCTTTGCGGGTGCCTAAAACAACTCTATCAGATTTTGATAGTATTATTTATTGTTGATACTGTATTAGAAATGAGCCCGAAATTTAGGTCCCGCTGTAATGGCGATTTTGAATTCTCGAATTCCAAACGTTCAGTTTTCAAACTTCAAACTGTTTCGGGTTCAAACTTGTTCAAGTTTCTTCCCAACTCGTCCATGCAATCGCCGTCTCCTCCGAAAATATACGTCCGATTCGTCGACGCAGAGTTCCCACTTTTCCGAATTGTTGGATTCCCACAAACTAGACACCCTCTTATTAGCTGTCAACAAAAAGTACTCGTCTGAAAACATCGATGATTTTACAGACCGCGTAAAGTTTGAGATTATAAACCGTACACCCCGATCGAATGAATTGCAACATCGATATCTGACAAATTTGGAAAATGCAATCGAGTCCGGCGACGATAACAAGGCTCTGACTGTGTTTAACGCAATGCACCCCGATTTTACTGGAATTACGTCTAAGAATGTTCAGAGTTTGACAGAAACTATTATCCAAAAGAGGGCCGTACGTTATTCGCAAATTGGAACAGGCAATAAAGTTTTAGAGTTGCTTTATTTGGTTTCAAAACATTTCTGCACTGAAAGAAGTCCAGAGTTTTACTCAATGATTCTCAACAATCATATTATTTCGGGGCGAATTGTTCGAACGATCGAAATTTGGAAGGACTTGACTCGCGAGGGAATAAAGCTTGATCGTGATCATTACAGGGGTTTATACCCATTCTTTAATATTATCATACCGATGTTCAAAGGCGATCGAAACGGAGCGTATGAGCAATTTTCAGAAATGCGAAAACAGCAACCAAGATCTATAATTCCGTACGTTGGTTTGATGCTTGCAATAAGTTACTCTTCGAGAGGATTAGAAAATCTGGCAGAGTTGCACGACGCCATCGACCAGCTTGAAAGTTTCTCAAAGCGACACGGGCGCAAAGTTGAACGGGAACATTTCTTCACGTACTCAAAAATTTTTAACGATGCTGCAGAATATCAAAAAGTGTTGGAAGTGAACCGAAGAGCGTCAATGTATCCAGTAACGAAGGTTTCTTTGGCGAAGTCGATGAACAACCATCTTATGAACGCAATTTCATATTTTCGGTTGAAGGATCAATTCGAATCTTGTTTAGAACTGTGGTTATTGAATCCTTTTATATCAATGAATCAATCCACCTTCGTTCGATCTATAATTGCGATAACCAGGATTAAAGTCTCACCATATTACACATTCAGACTCACGGCACAGCTCGAAACACAACTCCATGCTGAATCGGTGCGATTGTTTACTTATTCCTTTTATTTCGCTCCTGCTTTGATCAACTCGTTCCAGGTAAATACAGCGGCAGATCTTGCGGGAAAAATAACCGAATATTATTCGAAAAATATTTGTTTGGTATCTCGGACGGAAATTTTTTCTCGGTTAGCCGGATCGTTTGCGATTCTCCGCGATTTGAACTCCATGCGGTACATGCTGCATTTACTCGAACCTTATGAGGAGAACCTGCGAGTCGACGATGCGATATTAGTTATAAAAGCCCCACTGCATAGTTTTAATGCCGTTGATGATGAAGATGCTGTTTTCTTTGCTGCTGATGAAGCGATAAAATATTTCAAACGAATTTTCCCTCACTACGTCCGAATCAACCAATCCGCTCATTACTTTTTTGCTACCCACTTAATCGAACTGCTATTTGAGTTTCAACTTTACGGCCACGTTAAAATTGTGTTGAGCTTGTATCGTAAAGCGGGACTAAAAATATATGGCAGTAGGCTTAATATTTTTAAGGACATCTTCGAGAATAACGAGAAAGGTGAAAAGGTGAACATTTTCGATGAATTTAGGGACGTTATAAAGGGAAATTATAGCTGAGCGTGCAGTTGTACTATTTATTGCTTTTGAAACATAAATAAAGAAACAATGTAAAAATTTAACTCCCGCACATGATTCTCTGATCTCTATCGTTACGTATACCTTATCCGTCCTAACTTGGCCCCAACAACACCATACTAACGTTGCAATCCAGCATCAACTGTTTCAATACCCACTGATGCAGCCAAAACGCTGGGTGATTGGTGATTTACTTTCCTTCATACTGCATTTTAATGTTGGGTATGTACATAATGATCGAATAATCTTTTGGCAAATTCTTGGGTTTTACGAAGGTGACTCGAGTTTCCTGCAAATCGCCTGGATCAAACACATACACCGCATACAAATAATCAACCACTTAATGACAAAATTGGTTGCTGGTCGCAATACTTGATTTCTTTTTGACTTAATACCGAGTTTGAAACATATCTGAATCCGTACAATAGCATGACGGCAATAGCCGTAGTTATTAAACCTGCCAGCGCAAGGATACTAGAGGATACGTAGGAGGCACCGTGACTTGTTGACCGAGATTTAAAGTTCTTATGGCATACCGCATACCCTGCATTTAATGGAACCTTCCGGAAAGAATCTCCGAGTCGACGATGTCTTTTTGGTTTTAAAAGATCCACTCTATTGCGTAGACCCAATATTGAATGATAGGCAAATGATATTCCGCGCGGGCGATGAAGCACTGGAAATTTTCACGTGTCTGTTTGATAATTTTTCTCGGCTTGGTGAATTTGAGCATTTTTACTTCATGACACACCTGATCGGCCTGTTAATCTCATTTCAACTTTACGATCACGTCAATCGTTTGCTTGGCCTCTACCGACAGCAGGAATAAAGTTACTTGGCAGTGGGCTTCAGCAGCATGGAAATGTTTTTGAAATTAATGAAAGAGGGGAAATGGTTCATATTTTCGATGGGTTTGAGGATGTGATTCTGGTGCCTACCGTTGACTGCAAACTTGCTTTTTTATTGTAAATTTATTAATATACAGCCCAGTTACTACATGGCAAAGAACGTTCATTAACCAGCACAATTCAGAATGCAATGTTCATTGTTCCCACTTCACTTTTGAGGTCTTGAATGACTCCACCATTCCCAAAGGAATCAAATCCTTCGGAACAAAAGCCAATGTTCCAAGATCATCGTACAATTGCTGCCCATAATAAGCAAGAACATACTGCCAATAAGTTGGTATTGATGACCACGAACTGCAAAACGGTTCCTCCAAAATTGAGAAATCGATACCCGCATGTTCGAGTGGTTTCACAGGTACCGGAGTCGCAAGCATTTCACTCTCAGCAGATACCCAGGCGCCAAAGGAAGAAAAGTGCGTCCTTGCCAAACAGAACTCTTCGAATTTCATAAACCTCGGACGCTTAACCGTTTTCTTAAACGCAACTTCCACCTCCTCGTATTCATCGGGATTCACGCAATGTTCCATATCAGGATATTTAACCTTCTCTTCCCACTTCGCTTTTAATTTTTTGTATGTCGCTTCGTCAACCAAGAGTGCATCTTCGAACGTTTACAATTCGACGAGTCGGCGGTTATGACTTGCTTCGACCGTTGCCGCGATTCCATCTTGTACGCTTGCAGCATTGCATGAATATCAATCGAATGGTTTGTCAACCCCAACCCGCCATGCGACATCGGCCACAAAATCCACGACTCAAACACTTTCACGTCTGGAAACCGTTCCTTGATCATATCTGAGATATACTGAACCACATCTCCCTTCGTTTTCGGAAACAACTCCATGTTCACTTTCTTCATCGTTGCGATTATGTTTTCGATGTGCGATTGACCAAAGATTCGCGCCCCTTGGCCAAAGTTTCGAATAAAGAAGGCGATGTATTTGTTGTAAACCGTAATTTTGCCGAAAACGCTTTGCGGTTTGTTCAATTGCAGCTTCATCTCTTTGATATGTTCGTCCACGGCCGACTGGTCAATCACAACCTTTCCATTCGAAAAGAATTTAATGAATCCACTTACATGGTGCTTGCGGTAACGGTTTCGAAGCGGGAACAAAGTCGTCGGTCTTTGCAGGATGTTTTACACCGAAAATTTTTACGCTACCGCATTTCTCTTCGTTAAATTTGATTCCAACCAAATCGTTGAAGTTTTTCATCAAATTCCAAGCCGAAATACATTTTTTCTCATCCGTGTCGAAAAACCAAAAGTCGTCGTGAAGTCGGTAAAATTGAATACCGTCCGTTTCTTTGTTCACAGCAAATTCCATAAAGAACAGCATTAATTCCGCCAACATGGTGGAAGTCGCATGGCTGATGGGTGTCCCACGAACTCGTATTCTGACTGGATCCGAAGCGGCGAATTTGGATGGGACTTCCAGGAACTTTTTAAATAGTCGCAGCCAAATTTCGGAAGCTCCCGCAAACTTCATCGTTTCCAAGAGAATTTCGTGTGAAAGAGATGGACCGAACCACTCGAGATCCGCACTGACTACTGTCAACTCGGAAGTTGGATTTGCCACTTGAGACATGTTTGCGGACGTTAGGATCCGATGCAATAGATGTTGCTTTAGCATTGCCGCAGTGGGTGGTTTAGAAGGATCTTCCTCATCGTTTACATCATCATACGCACCCATCCCATTTTCTAACGTGTTAAACGGTTAGCATTTGATTTTAAAATGACAATAATAAATGAAAAAATTTACCCATTGAGGTTGGAAGAAGTGACATGAAAAACTTTTCCATGAATGCGGAACCTCGTGAGGTGGACAAGCATTTCTGTCCATTTCTTCCATTGTTGACGTCGGAAACCATGTGATTACGTTTTGCAGTTTGCGCCGGGGTCAAAGAGGCCTCTGGTCGTTTCCATACCGCCGACTGAAGTATGCGATCCAACTCAGAATGTATCTTAAAACAAATATCTAGATTTAGTCATAGTTTTTTGGTAATTCAAACCAAAACTAACCTTCACACTCCATTGCAGACCAATGAATTCCAAAAATATCGCGGATACAATCTCTTCATCCGGAAAACATCTGTATTTTCCGTTCAACGCACGCTTCCATTGCATCGTTACTCCAACCGCGGGCCAATTCCAACCATCCAAATCCCTCAGCATGATATTAAGCACACTGGTAACTTCCTGAAGTACAATTGTCGAATTTTTAATCTCCTTACACATCTCTCGTTTCTCGTCAGATAACAGTTCTCCGCTCATTAAAGAATTACAGCAGTTCATTACATCGACTGTTCGTATCTCGTAATTCATTAATTCCTTCGAAAAGATCCCCAGGTTCTTACGCAAAGTAAGTAGGGTGTTTTTCAACAAGGAATTGAGTTCTTCGACTGAACTTGGTGCATTTTTTGAGTGGGTGATCCATGGCGAGCGGGATATATATGTACCGATCGAAATAACTCGGTTAATATCTGTATCTCGATAAACAAACGGTTCAGAAATCTGTGCGATATCGGCATCGTTTAGTTCGAATAACTTGTAGAGAAATTTTTGGTAATCGGACACTGAAGCGGATGATTTCTCAAAGATGATTGATTCGAGTTGATTTATCGTCTCGTATTTCTCAGGTCGACCTGTTTCTGTGAAAGAATCGGTTTCAACTTCATTGAACTCATCGTTATTCTGAAAAAAAGAACAAATTTCAATCAAACCTTACAACAAAAAAATTAGTCGAATATGATTCTTACCACAACAGCACCATCGCTTTCCAACCATTCCTTCAACAAACTACTGAACAAAAAAACCGTATCAAACTTTCCTAGCGTCTGAATCATTCGTTTCTCCAACTTATCCGAAATAGATTTTAGAATCTCGGGACCAAGACAAAGGTCATCTTTAGCTTGATCAATCATTTTTTCAATATTCTCAAGATTCAACCCAATTCGCACGTCCGGGACGGGTGAATTAGATGCACCTTTCCATAAAATCTCCAAACATTCTAATTCGGTTTTGGCCAACTTTGCGGATTTTAATACGGCTTGAAAGTGTGAGGTTATACGGCCTCGTTGTTGGATTAACGCATTATGCTTAATGTCCATTGAGAAAAACATTTTACAAATATAATTCAAAAGTAAAGATCTTTTTTCAAATTCTTACTTGTGACAGCAGAGAGGGTGGTGCCAAATGGAGAAGCGGTTTTCGACATTCTGGTAGTAGAGATAAAAGTGTGTTTTTCAGCGGGTGAATGTGTTTGCTTTTTATATTTCGCTGTGAGGCGCTGTGCTCTTCCCCACATTAACCTCGCCACGCGCAGCATTTGGATCACCAAGACAGAAATGAAGCATTTTTTAATGTTATGATAGCATATCAAAGTTTGCGATTGATTCTCCAAAATCTACATTGTTATTGTCTCCTGAATATGCATCATAGGTCATGAACCACAAAAAAAAAAACGAATATAGATCTCATAACTTTGATATTTAATCTAAAAATACTTATTTACGATCATAATCGTCTTTCTGGTCCATGAAAAAGGAAAAGGCAAATTCTCGATGGAAACACTCTCAAATCGTCGAACAATTGCATCTCTCCCAACCGCCCGCCACCAACCAACCAAATCTCCGCAACATCCCTCAAAACCCTTTAGCGTATCTCAATCAATATACACAACCCTCCTCTCCATCCTCTACAAAATCTACCTTTCAATCTGGTATTCAATCTTCCTCATCCGAGTGTACCGCGACGGCCCAGACTCCGCCGCATGGTTCCAACTAACAGAAACACAAGCATCAACGGAATCCGTCTCACCCGACCATAAAAAAATCGTGCACTCAACACCGCGTACAAATTCAGCGGTTTTCGCTCGACATTTAGGAATTCATACGCGGGGGTTAGATAAAGTTCCTAAGCATGTGGCGGTTATTGTTAAACCGGAGTATAGAAGGTTTTTAAAGTATTGTTTTGGTGAGGTGGTTGATGGGGATGTTAATTTGGAAGAGGTCTTGAAAGAGGTTTGTCGGTTTGTTTGTTGGTGTTTTGGTGCGGGTGTAAAGTGTTTGTCTGTTTATGATAAGAAAGGTGAGTTGGTATTGTTTAGAGGTCTTTTTTGTAACTCTTGTCTCCCAAATGTGATTTTCAGGAATTATTAAACGGAATGCTGTGATGTTTGAATCAACATTAAAGAAGACGCAAATGCAATTCTTGAAAGATTCAGACTCCGATTTTGTATTTCAAGTATATTTATCCAACGGAAAGTGGAAATCTGATGCATCACCATGCAATGAGCTTTCAACTACTGGTACGCGCTATTTTTCTTCAATAAAACTATCTCTGTTTGTTTAATCTTACTAATATTTACATTTATAGCTAGCATACATATTAATTTGATATCTGAATCTGATGGATACCAAGAAATCGTAGATTCCACGAAAAGATTAGCTATTTCGAATTCCAAAATAGATTTAGATGTAGAAAAATTCAATTCGATTTTATCCAAAGGTTTGCAAATTAATCTTTTTGATTCCCTTATCATTCTTATCTTTTTTTTTTTTACAACGTTTGCTCGTATTATCGAAAAGATCCGTTTCCTCTTGAACCTCATTTGGTGTACGTATTTGGCGGTCCTCCGGGATCATTACAGTTAGAGGGATACCCACCTTGGTCAATTAGACTTTCTGAATTCTGGTTTGTCTTGTTTGTTCATTTCCCTTTGTATTCATTAATTAATCATCTACTTCCTTTAAAGCGTGATTCATGGTGATGGAAAGATTCGATACGGAGGATTTTTAAAAGGTCTATATCAATTTGCGCATGCGAATTTTCGACGTGGAACGTGAGAATTATGGTTTTTGTTTGATGATAATTTATTTGAATAAATTATGAAATCGTGGTGTTTGAATATTTGAAACTCGGACGTTTTTATATTTTACTTTTACATAAGAAATCAATTATTATTTAAATATTACAATTCAAAATAAAAAAAAAAAAAAAAAA
>JADGJK010000203.1:0-40050 GCA_027600645.1 Nowakowskiella sp. JEL0407 | reverse complement strand
TTTTTTTTTTGTTTTTTTTTTGGTTTGTGTTTTTTTATTAATAATAATTTATTTATGATATTTTTAGTACTTGTTTGGTATGTATCATTCAGGATCTCTTTTTTTTTCTTTTTTTTTTCTGTGATGTTCGTAATTATAAGAGTTTCGGTGTTCACTAAAAGAAGCAAAACTAGCGAAACCAGTTTGAACACCAGCGCAAGCTCGTCAAAGACCAAAGTAAAAAAAAAATAAAGTTTATAACGACGTTGCAAGAATGTGAGGCATGATCAGTGGTTATTAATTTTGTTTATTGTTATAAATATTCAGATTTTACGCAGCCTAACGTCATTGATTGTATTGGGCAACCGTAGCTCGAGCATTTTGTACTGCATTTTTCACCAAACGACACTTTTCAATCATCTTCTTACAAGCTTCTTCAAATAAGACATTTGCAGGTAGTACCCCAGTGGATTCGATATTGACTGATGAAACAAAATATGTTTGAAAAATTAAATAAATAAAAAGTAGACGATGATTTACATATGAAGTGATCTCGTATTCTCGTTAACCGAACTTTCTTTTCAAATTCTTTATGTCGTAAAACTTCACGACTCATTGTATCTTTTCGTGGATTTACAACTTTTGCTTCCTTTTCACCTTTTTTTAAAAAAAAATAAAATAAATGATACGAATCAAACGTTGTATGCTGCTGTACTATATTCTATACCATTCTTGTTTTTTATAACATCAACCACACCCTCAGGGAACAATTTTTTGAATTTCACCGCATCTTCTCCCACAATAGGTTCCAATATTTGAATATCAGGTAACAACCGATACGAAGCCGTAGCTAAAACAATAAACATTTCATTATTTACTCCCATCACAGCAAACAAAACAAAACACAAAACCAACCAACAGGTGACCACTTTGCATGTTCCCTCCCAATCCCTTTCTGACAATGCAAATCAACGTGAATCTCTTGATCGGGTCTTAACTTCGTAATAACTATATCCGGATTCACGACGCGAATCGGATCATCGTTAAATAATTCGGCTTGTCGTCCTTGTGGTTCCCATTGCAGCATTCCCGAAGTAACTGAAACAAAAAAAAACAACAGTAAATCAAAGAGCTAATCAACCAAATCGCGCTAATGAAATTCTTTGATTTCTTACCCGTGGAATTCACATATTTGTCGGTTGGATGAACGGCATTCGGCAAAGCTTTTAAATTCTTTGTGCACTTTACTTGTAATTTAAACACAATAGTGTTTTTATCTGTTGGTCCGAAATCGCACTCTGGTCCGACTAAATCCTTATTCGCTATTTTCAAACAAAATAAAAAATCAACATCAAAAATGATCCATAAATGAATTTTCACACAAAACGTACGTGCTCGGAATTGGAATAATCTTGGATCAGCTTTAATAGGAATCAACCCGAATCGGTGGGACATTACTTCATCGTGCATGATTCCGTTATTCTGGTATACGAAGACGGTTTCGATTGCCATTGTCGGTATCTTTCAAACCATTTGCTGATTTAGAAAACGAGACACCCTTAAGAATGATTTATAAACATCCACAATATACCTCTGCAATCAAAATTCGACGTAAGGAATTAACTATTGACGCATCAACTCCGATTAAATCGAATTCTATTGAATCTTTGCCGACTTTTGAAATTACAATATCAAAGTTCTGTTTGGAAACAAAATTTACTATGTCGTGAATTTAAATTGAAGATTATTGGAGATTTACGTTCTTAAATGTGTCGAAATTCCAACTCAGGTCTTCTCCGGGGAAATTGTGAGGAAAGTCAATTGATGAAACCTGAACGGGTATTGATAAAACTACAAATATACGCATATAGCGGCACATTTCATACATTAGTGACTCTGTGTTTCTCGAGAATTACTCTCGACCGCATCAATTCAACTCCTTCCATCTTTTTTTTTTTTGCAAATCCTGAGCAGTTGCACAAAGCTCAACCTTTAAGAGCAAATTTAAATACTGTTTCGAGCCTGAGAGAGTCCAAAGGAATAAAAATTTGATCATGTTTACTTAAAAAGTGTCGGCGCGTGGGGTTAGTACTTTTTACAAGTTTTTATGTAAATTTTACTGTAACAATCGTTATTTCCTTTGAAGGTTGATTATCCAGAGTGATTCATTTGGGAACGACCAACAAAGAACAATACGTTCACAGAACTGGAATAACCGGAAATGAAGGAGACAGTGGAAAATCAATTCTAGTACCATCAGAATTCGAAGAAAAACTTCATGAATCTCTCGATCATTTACCCACTACCAATCTCACGAACTCTTTCAGCCGGCAAAGTAACTGAAAACCAACACCACTCGAAATGATTCTTTGGCGGATCAAGTGATTCGCAATATCAATGATGATCCGGATATGAAGTCGGCGGCGGAAAAGTCGTAGGCGGCGCGGCGTTCATGGGATTAAGGCGAATTTGAAACAATTAAAGTGATGGGATACTGCGGATTTGATAAATTGAGCGAATTCATATGCGTTGGATGTTTTCAAGTTGGAAGAGTTTCCGGGCTTAAGTAGGAGTTGATTTCGCTAGTGTTTTTTAAAGCTATATCCTCATTATTATTGTCTGTATCCGAAACTAGTTGGTATGATGAGGTTGAAAGGAGAAAGCGAGCTTCAGATCATGAAGAATCAAGAGAAATGATGAGATTAATTTCGTTGTAATAGTTTATTCAAATATCAATAAAATAGCAGAATTTACTCTTTTACAACAAAACGCAACTCTTTCAATCATCACCTTCGACATTAACATTTTACACTTGCTTCTTTTTAAACCGACGGAAATTATCTACAACACCGTTGCGGAACCAAATAAAGAGCACTTTCCCCTCCCACTCACCACTCACCGTATAATGCTGTGATTGACTGATATAGTCCTGTCTCCGTTGCACATTATTACGTTCGTTAACTGGCTTCAATAGTCTATGAGGGAGGGCAGTCGAATACTCGTAACCGATCCTCGACACAAAATTTGACATCAACAGAATTTTCTGTCGAAAATCCCGTTATAATTTCATCTCCCGTTGTTTCAACAACGCACGAAGCAAGTGTATCTAGGGTAAATGATGATTCATCTATCGATCAGGTCACCGTGACATCAGTTTATGAAGGTATGAGGTTTCTTTCACTTAGTTTTATATTTTTTCGATGACTTTAGTCAAAATTGATCTGATTTTTTACACTAGATTCCGGACCCACATCCCCTTCACGTCCGTACGGCGAAGAAATCCACCTCGAATATCAATTCTTTGATGATTATGAGGAATTTCTGTACAAAACGCAATTTTAGATGGGCGTCGATCAAGGAAATGAGAGTTTTAATAGAAATATAAAGGATTGTAAAATGACAGATCAAATTGAGAACTAATAATTAAACTAATATTTTAACAAAATAATAAATTACTTTAAAATCCATGTTGTTCCGCAGCAGCTTGAATTCGAAGCGTTCACAGTTGATAAGTGTCACTCAGAGATTACATATTTGCAAAGTCTTCGAGCACAAAGTCAAGCTTCTCAACGGAATTTAACTATGTACTCTGCCGAAATTCGTGCGCAAAAATTTGGAAATCAAGATGAAGATGGCTAACCAGAAAGAACAGCTATCAGAATTTTTGAAATTTGATGAAGAAAAAACAACTTTGAGGTAATTAAAAAATATATTACTACTACAATTCATGGTTGGGTTTTATTCAACTTTTGGTAACAAGAAACTTTAGTAAACCTAACCGTACTTGTGGAAATAATCAGATACAGATCATATATTTCAAAATAATAATTCTTAAAAATTGCAATTTATCGGTCGGCATCTTGGATTATTACTGCAAGATGCCTGCAGCAACACACGAATCATAATCATCAAAAATCCGATCATGATGGGTCTTTGTACTTGGTAATGTGATTATGGGCGGGTGCTGGAGATTTGATAACAGATGCAAGCTATTTTGATCTGGATTTGGGTTGGAAACCGTTTACGTGTCGTCATGGAGATATGAATTTGTGGCTGGACAACAGAGGTACTGGTGACAAACGTATATTCAAATCTAATGACTTGTAAGAATCTCAAATCATTTCTTCTCGTTCTGCTTCTGATAACTCCACAATCTCATTAAATTCCTCTGCAACATCGTCACTGTAACTTTCCCGACATTATGAACATAAATCGACGCTCTTTCCTTCACATTCTCCTCAAAGTTCTTTGCACTCGCGAAATTAATCGCCACTACTCCTTCCTTCAAATTCTCTGTCTTCACTTTATAATTCGGCGACGGTACTCCCGAAATCACAACATCAGAAACTTTCAACGCCTCTTCCAAAGTCACCGAAGTCTCGAAAACTTCATGTCGACATAAAGAAATCCCAGCACCACGATGAAATTCCAAAATTCCAGTTACATCGACCGAATAAACTTTCGCACCATCATTGGCCAACAGTGCTGCGAGTGGTCGTCCGACAACCTCACTGCGGTTTATCACCGTAATGGTTTTCCCGTGAAGTCTATTTCCGTATGCGAGGATCTTATTATAAACTGAAATATACTCGAGAATTTTTATCATCGCGAGTGGTGTGCATGGAACTTGATACAAACATATGAATTCACTTTCAAATGAAAAACGATGTTTTAGACTTACTAATACACTTCTGCGTTTCTTCTTTATCTAAATATCGAACGTTTCGATACATATGATGACGATACGTATGACATAACCCCTCGACATCTTTGTAAACTGATACAGTGTTCATCAAATATTGATCCTGTTGATCCCCGAAAACCTGAACATAAAATTTAATTAATTCCAAACCACGTAAAAAAAATTATATCATCACGTACAGGATAATACACCATGATTCCATGAACGTTCTTATCTTCATTTGCTTCACAAATCTTTTCTTCTAATTCAGTTCTTGGAACTTCTACCAATTTAAATCTAATCCCAGTCGCTTAAATTTTTCGAGTAAAAAATGAACAATCAAAATCGGCTTGCTAATCGGACGTGTAGTTCATAATTACCTGCACATGACTTTTCCGTCCATTCTATTTCAAAAGCAATAAAAAAAGATTAATCTGACGAAATCAGTTCGAGATGGTTAATTTACCGGCATATTTACGAGCAGCAGGGTCATTGTTGGATAAAAACGCGACGAGAAGAGGAGGTTCGTCGAATTTTGTAATTTCTTCACGCAGTTCGTTTCTTTTAAAAGATTGGATAATTATTTAATTCGTTGCTGATTTTCATAATGTTGAATATCATACACGAACGGGTTGGCAACTTCTCCGACTTGGATGACTCGGCAGTGACTTGTCATGTAAATTTTTTTTTTTTGGCAGTTGTTCGAAGATGAAACCACTGCCATTAGGAGAACAATTATCTAATCTCGTAAACAATCAGAACATATAGCATACGAATTTGTGACGTGATACTAGTATCATATTGGATTTGGGCATATACTCGAACTTACTGAAAAAAAAAGCGCAAAAGTGTGTGCTGTGGTTATTGGGAACTCGAATAGTTGGTGGATTCCCAAAAATGAGTCGGCAAGGTTCAACTACAAATCGCCCCTCTCTTTTTTGCAATATTCTCGAAGTTGTTGGTATGTAGGGCGGTTAATTTAGTTTATCCTTTGTAACTTCGTTTAAAATAATTCATCATTAAACTCTCAAATTCTGTTAGAAGTAAGTATAATAGCTGTCACCATTTCGTTTGAAATTTCCTTCAAATCAGAGAACAATAATCTTATTCTGCTGTCTCATGGTGAAAGAATATCTTCAGTGAAGGTGAAGTTTTGAAAGCTTGGAGGCTTATTGCGAGATCTTCAACATTGCATGAAGACCCTACTTTGGTGTAGCATTTAAAAATTTTATGCGCGTGTTCTCACACATTTCCAGCGCCTTTCAACATTTTCTGCTCAATCTTCCATATATTTTATTATAAATTTTATTACAAAGAACATTTCAATAATTTTCCTTGCAATTTAAGCCGCGTTTTGTTTATGGAATTAGAGTAAATCCAAGAGTCCCGAGAGGATGGTGGCCCCACAAACGTTGCATCACGCCCTCATGACACTCCACGAGGCATCAATTTTTTGTTGTATAAATCCACAATTTCAAATTTTTCCTTTGCAGATCAATAATTTGACTGAATTTTCAGAATGAAGTACTTCATTCTTGCGCTCGTTGCCTTGACGCCGTTACTCACTGAGGCCCTTCCTCCTCCGACAAAACCAACGCTTGTTCTTCCTCCAGCCGTCTCGAAAAACATTACAAAATTGGAAATTCTTCCAAAGGGAAACGCAACTCGTCCCAGCTTGTACGGTGTGTTCTATGAAAACTTAAACTATGCCGGAGATGGCGGAATTTATGCCGAATTGATTCGAAACCGAGCTTTCCAAGGAAACTACAAGGCTCCACCTTCGACTGCGTTCTGGACTTCCACTTCCAACGTTGACTTTACGTTGGTTAACAGCACCACTTCAGTGTCTCCATCATTAACGCTTGCTTTGAGAACTACCACTAAACCAGGAAAAGTTGCCGGACTCACAAATCCAGGATGGTGGGGGATCGATGTTGTAAAAGGAAGAAAATACAAAGGTTCTTTCTACGCTCGTCTCGAAAGCGGAAAAGCCCCAGCGGTTATTACTGCTTCATTGGAATCGAACTCCACCTCTAAAGTTTACGCTTCTGCCAACGTTGACGTTAAACTCACTGGAAAATGGAAAAAGTTCGAGTATGAATTCACTGCAAATGCCAACGGGTAAATTTTCAGAATCGTTAATACGTTTGAAAATGATTTTTAACCTCAATACTTTAGAATCCGCGCTACCGACAACGTATTCACCTTGAAATGGAAAGCTGATGCTGCTGTAGTCATCGACTTTAATTTGATTTCTTTATTCCCGCCAACGTACAAGAACCGACCCAACGGTCTTCGTCCAGATTTAGTTGAAGTGCTTAAAGATCTCAAGCCAGCATTCTTACGTTTCCCAGGTGGAACCGACGTGCAAGGCGACACTGTATTCGATCGTTTGAAATGGGAAGACACCGTCGGACCGATTGAAAACCGTGTTGGAAGATTTGGTTCTTGGGGATATTACCAAACTGCAGGCCTCGGTCTTTTGGAATACATGCAACTCTGTGAAGATTTGAATGCCGACGCAATCATGGGAGTTTACTTTGCTTACTCCATCAAATGGGGTGCAAACGGTCAGGAAGAAGATGCTGTCCCAGAAGCTGAAATCGGTCCATACGTTCAAAGTGTTTTGAACCAAATTGAATACGTAATGGGCTCTACCAGCACGAAATACGGTGCTCTTCGTGCAAGCCATGGTCGAGAAAAACCATTTAAAGTAATATTGGATCCTCATGAATTTATTAAAAGATTATTTACACATTTTATTTGAGTAGCTTAAATATGTCGAACTTGGTAACGAAGACTGGGCAGGTCCTGTCGGTAGAAGCACTCATGGTTACCGATTCCGAGCATTCTACGGCGCAATCAAACAGAAATATCCACAACTCGTAATTATCGGAACTACCCCAGACGGAATTACTTTCCCCAAGGGTGTTGTCTACGACCAGGTATGAATATTCAGAAGTATCGTGTAAATTTGAGTAAATTGTTCCAATTCTTTTAGCACTTCTACCGACGACCAAGCAACTGGATCGACATGTTCAACACCTTCGATTCATGGCCGAGAAACGGAACAACGGTGTTTGTTGGAGAATATGCATCGATCCAAGCTGATGAAACCGGTAACCCAGAAGGAGATCCAAACAAGCCAATTGACTGGTCTTCAACCGGAGTCCGTCTTCCATTCCCGTCAATGAAAGGAACTGTCGGTGAGGCAATTTTCGCTTTCGGATTTGAACGAAACCAAGATGCAGTTGAATTCGCATCTTACGCTCCTTTGTTCCAAAACGCAAACAACAAAGGATGGACGCCCGACTTGATTCAATTTGATGCTGACCCGAAAAACACCGTTCTCTCCACCTCTTACTATCTCCAAAAGTTGCTTTCGTACAACTTGGGAACTGAATCTCTCCCGATTAAAACCACCAACGCTTTCCACCCGTTATACTGGGTAGCAAGTTACGACAAACCATCCGACTCTTACATCTTGAAGCTCGCCAACTTTGGTGAGAAACCCGCCACTGTTCAAGCATGCTTCCCGAAGAAGGTCGCAGACGGAGCCGTCACCACATTATCTGCTGAAGCCAACGCCTACAACACCCCAGAAAAGAAATCAATCGTACCTGTAATCTCTCACGTTGTCGTCGACTATGCAACTGATAAATGTGCTGTAATCCCAGTCCCGAAATGGAGTGTACAAGTCGCTAGATTCGAATTGCTAGGATTTTAGACTTGAAATATAAAATTTTGATTGTTTTTTTAATTTTTCTATGTGATTCTTGCAGTATGATAAAATAGTACATTATATTTTCAGTTTGGAGAAAATCATATAATATAGTGATTCTCATTATATTTCAATTCGATATTTGAATCAGAATTGGGACGTCTGCAGCTCACCTGTTGCGTGATGTGATCCAAAGCGAAACGGGTACTCATGTAAGAGATTTTTAATTAACCAATAACAGTTTATTACTGTAACTGTTTGATATTCGGGATCAAGGAACCAACCAAACGTTCAAAGCCACCGATGGAAGAATTAATTATCAAAGCATCGACGTCGGAAAACGAACTTTACGAGAACGCAATCAAGAATATATCTGCTCGTACAATAACATCTACATCTTTTTTCCAATACTTAGCTCATAACGTGTTGGTTTATAGTAATTTCCAACAAGTCGGCAACGTTGTTGAAATTAGTAGAATTACTGGGAGCAATTCTAACGAGTGATGATCCATATAAACGAGGAAAAGGTTTTATCGAACAGGAAATTGATTTATAAATTTTTTGATATGGAATTTCCCTTTTATTTACATTTGTCTTGCAGGAATTGATATTCTCGCATCAGTCACTGCATTAACGCCCCGCACATTGATTTCAGGAAATGAATCATCAATATTGTTATCTTTCTTTCTTGAACGTTTGGGAGACAAAGTTTCAGTTGAAGGTGCATTAAAGGGAACATTGGCATTGTTAAAAGCGAAGGTGGTTGCAAAGAGTGAAATGTTGAAAATCCCGCAAAAGTACATCGATTTGCTTCATTTGAAACCTTTGTTGTAAATTGTTTACTTTTTCAAGAATATTTTCCGAGCTGGATGTTCAAAGTCACAATCAGCACATTCGATACACCGTTTATCAAATCTTTGAAGCTATCTTGGAAGTAAATTTGCAAGGGGTGAAATCACTTGGCTCTGATTTTGTGTTTGGGTTTATACAAGCGATGGATTCGGAAAAGGATCCGAGAAATCTAATGATTTGCTTCAAATTGGTTGTGATTATTGCGAAGGAACTTGATATTGGAAAATATGCCGAAGTACATGAGATTTAACATCTTCCTTGGTTTGAAGCGAAAGCTGATGCACTTGTTTTTTGAAGGATTTGTTCGACACGATATTTTGTTATTTCCCGATTACATTTCGACCTCCACCTGATGATGTATACGGAATAACCGCAGCCGACTTGAAATTTTCCCTTCGGTATTTTTCAAATCTCTTCACGTTTTTCTAACGTTTCTCACAAAATATTCAGTTCAGCGCTTGCAAGCTCCCAGTTGTTGGGTCAGTTTGCTATGCCGTCCATGGTGGAGAAACTGACATCTACTTCTAGAAACGCAAAGGTTCCGAAATCCCGAGATATATTAATCCTCTTTACCCATTCTTTGTAATTTAGGAATCAGCAATTGATGCCATTGCAGCGTGTGCTCCAGTTTATGGCAGTTCTGTTCTATTTCCACACTTGGAAGAACTTTGGGACTACATAAAAGACGAGGTAGTAATTTATTTTCAACGAGAAACGTCATCATAACTTTTCAAAAAGATAATTGAAGATCAAGAAACGGATTTGGTTCAAATATCGATCTCAGCGTTATGTGCCGTTACAAAAACTCTTTCAAATGTGACGGCATCCAAGACAGAAAACGGATTGAATATATTTCTGGAAAGGATTTCCAAAGATGTGAGGCAGGTTTTGGATGGGTCATTAGAGTTGATCGCAAAGTATGCCAAGATCGTAAAGTTTGTCGGGAGCGTTACAGGTATTTGTCGTTGAAATCCTGCAGACTCGCTCTTGGTTAATTTAATTGTACAAATTTTAACCGAACAGATCCGGCACTTTCTCACTTCTCAGAGATGATCCCGTCCTTGATGAGCTCATTAACTCAAGGATCACTCATAATTTTACTAGCGCTATTAAACGCAAACAGAGACTTATACAGAGATCGGATGGATATCGACGGAGTCGAGTCTCCACTTTCTAGTCACGTTCAAGGAATATTTAATGCTGTGAAATCCGTATTAGAGGGTGATACTGATGTAAGAGGTGGGTTGTGCGTGAAGATTTTAGTTGAAATTTTAAGTTTACGTGTGTCGACTTCGAATGAGGTAAGACATCGTTATGTGTCCATCTTTGAATTAATAAATCCGTCGCAATTTTAAATTCAAGACTGAGGAGTCGATCAAACTGCTGTGTAAGATTGCTATATCGGATTTGGCATTGAATTTGGAAGCGCAAGAGGGTTTGTTAACGTTATCGGGGGTAATTCCTGATCAGATGAAAACTTATTCATTGGAATATCTATTCAGCAGATTGAAAGGTATTATTCCCGTTCTAAATACCATTTCACCAATTTTTAGTTCTGGATCTATAGATGATTTCAAATCTGCAAAAGAAACCAAAGTGCTTGAATCTTTAGAGAAACTATTGCCTGTCGATTCACTCTTTCAATCTGGAGTAGAGCAGCTGTTCGCGATAACTAAAGGTTATCTTTATACCCGAGTCTAATTATATTGGAAACTCTTACATTTCGTTTCAAAATAGAGGTATTCCTCGATTCGACCAAAGTATCTCAGACCTTGCAATCTCTGCAATCACTATCAAAAATAGTTGCCAGTCGCTCAAAAGTTGAATCTACTTCTGCCGCTCGATTACTCAAAAATTCCGTAATTACAATCACTTATTCATTGATCGATCTAAGTTTGGCTGGGGTCAAATCACCGGGAAACGTAGTTACGAGCGATAACGCATTGGTATATATCAGTGACATTTTAAGAATAGCAACCAGAAGCTTCGAAGTCACGTAAGTGTTAAAATTTATTGAAAAACTGTTCAAAGGTAAAAATTTTTTCTCTTTCAGGGAACAGAAAGAATTGGCAACGAGATTGTATCTAAATTTTACAAAATCTCCGGCAATAGCACCAATGAAGGTAAACACTGATGCGGTATTAAGAAACGTGACTCATCTTTGTTATTATATAGGCGAGCTCGGATGCGAAATTTTTAAAGTTTATGCTACTTTTGAAATCTGTTCTTTCCAGTATACGACCTGAAGTCGAGTTGGAATTTGCTAATAACGTCATAAAGGAGTTATTAGTTGAATCTCAGAAATCATCGAACGATCAGTTTGTTTATAGTTGTGCGGTAATTATTGGATCGATGTTGAATAAGAAAAAGGATGGTAACAAAGAATCGACATTTCTTATTATTTAATATTACTATAACTTATAACTGTGATATTTTTGCAAAGATACGGAAATAACTGCACTCATCAAAGACTTTATAAATAACCCAGAACCAGGGAGAAGGAGTTACGTTGTCGTTTACACATGGATATGTAAGGGACTCATAACGAGATCACATGCACTTGGTTCGGAAATGTTGGTGAAGATGATGGAATGGATGAAGCTGAATGATTGGCAGGACGTCGTAGATGGAATCGGAATGTTGATTGAGGATCGCGATGAGCTGAATAAAGAAAGCTTTGCGAATATGAAGGTTCTAATTTATTTCTTACTTACATACAATCTACTAATTTGCTTTATCTTCTATCCTTTTTAGTTGTTGTATAAGCAAAAATTTTTTGAGACAGCATTAAAGCTATTGATTACAGAGTACGAAAAAGCAGATGGTATTATAATTGAAAATTAATTTTCAGTTTTAATTTGATCGTATTTTTTTCTCTGGAAACTATGTAGAATCCCTGAAATTCCGATATTTAATCGCCATCTCCAAGATTCTGCAACATATTCAGAAATCCGTGTTCATTTCCCGATTGGAATTCGTGAGTCCTGATTTCTTAGTCAGTGATAATTCTTTGACGCAATTTTTTATTTTCTGTCCACTTAGTTGCTCCCGTATATGCTCACGTCGCTGGAAATACGAGATCAACCTGATTTGGTGATGAATATGTTGAACGCACTGAGTATCGCGATTGTCGAGTCGCCAGAGGTTTTATCGAAAAAGATTGATGTGCTGATGGAGAGTTTACTTGACTCTCTCAGCGCCGGAAATATGGTTCGTTAGTTTATATTTTCTTTTCATCAAGGCAACTGAACAATTAATTTCAAAAAGACATTCAGAATCAAAGTTCTCACCACACTTTCGTTGATAACTCAACAGATTCAATATGAACTACTACATGGTCATAAATCTAATGTAGTGAAGAGATTGACGGCGTGTTTGGATGATCCGAAGCGGTTGGTTAGAAAGGAAGCGGTGATTACAAGGAATCAATATTTGATGTTGTCGGGGAAAAGCGTGAAATCGTGAACATTCAAATCTTGCATTTCGCATCCTTGAGAAATAAATTATGGTTATATGACGTGTTTGCCTTCCCAAATCTCCTGGGATCAGAAGATCTAATTGTGCGATCGGACGGCTGTGTCGCAATGGGAAAATTGGTGTGTGCAATTAAAGTTCAAAAACACATATAATAATGTAATTTTTCAGAGATATTCATTCGATAAACAGAACCTACGCCGGATTCTTCACCATGATAATTTTCACCGAAGTGTAATCGGTCTCGTAATATTCGAGTAAATTAAAATATTGTCTCCCTTTCACAATTTACAAATTCTAATAATTAATCTTTTCTGCAATTCATATTTCAGCTTACTGCTAGTTTTTATAGATTTGGTAATCGCATTAATCACTTCCTGTAAGTAACATTCAAAAAGTAATTAAATACTCCTGTAAATTGATACCTTCACCAAAAATATACTAGGCACTCCAGCAGATCAAGAAACCGCATGCGCACCAGCAGTTTACCCATCACCTGCAACCGAAACATTTTCTCAAGTAACGCTCTGGATGAGCGTGTCGATCTTATTCACATTTTGTGTTGAAATCATCATCTCGTTGTATGCGTTTGGATATAAGCATTTGAAGTCGGTCGTTAATGGTGTCGATGCTGTGGTTGTGTTTGCTTCGTTATGTAAGTGTTTTTGAATTTTTTCGTGTGAAGAGGAGGACATATATATTTTTTTTTTATCAGTTCTAGAGCTGTATTTCCATTTCTCGGGGTTGGAGAGTTCAGCTGCGGGAGCATTAGTAATTTTACGAATATGGAAAATCGTACGAGCCATGCACGCAATCGCACACGCCGTTCAAATCAAAGTACGTCAAGTGAAATCATTTTCCACCATCTTTATAAAAAATAACACTTCTTCGCAGAATAATAAAATCATTGCGTCGATAAAAGCTGTAAACGATAAATTCCAAGCGGAAGAGAAAATTATACACACCTTGTTTGAGACAAAGCATCAGGAAATGAAGAGTATTACGAAAACTATTAGGAGTACGGTTGATGAGGATAAATTGCCTATGATTGATGAGATGGAGAAGATTTTTGATATTTTAGATCGTGCTTTGAAGCGGGAAGAGGGGATTTTAGATGAGTTTGTAAGAGAGCTTATTTTGTAGATTTTTATCTTTATATGTTGTTCATCTTGTTGCATTAGGTCACAGAAACTATTAAAAATGTTCGAGATCCAGACGATCCAGATGATGATGATGATGTGGATGATTTGGAACTACACAAAGAGGATACATTGATACCTGTCGATGTTGTTATTCACGAGCGAGAGGGAAAGAAATCGGATGCTGTTAAGAAGGATTCGAAAGATGAGGAAATTGTTTTAGTGAAAAAAGATTAAAGAGATGATTATATCTTCCGCTGATGATGGAATAGTTTATTTTTTATACCGAATTTTACTTTGGTTTTTGCTTTCGAAAAATTATGGACAATTTTTTCTTTATTATTTTTTTATTTTTTCAGCTATTTTAGGGTTAGAAATATTGTTATTTTTATATAAAACGCTTTCAGGAGCATTGGAAATCAATCGTTTTAAAGTTTTATTGCGATCCTTTTTAATTTTTGAAGTACTAAATCCTTTAGATAGAACCCAGAGCAGCCTTCTTCAAAACTTCTTCAGCTTTTAAATCCAAACTCCTCAACCTCTCCATCTTTGCTTCCTCGAACGCCTTCCGCCTCATAAAATAAGGATCAACTCTCGGAGCAACTCTCAAACTCTCATCTGCAACGACAAACCTCGTACGAATGGGCAAAACAGCTGCAGCTACCTGCATGGCTCTTTGAGCCGTTTCCTTTCGCACACCTTTAACTTCAAACAAGACTCGCTTCCCGCTAACCCACGTAGCAAAATATTCAACCGCACCTTTACCCTTACCCATACGAGCTTCAGCGCCTTTCGCAGTCACCGGTCGATCAGTGAACACCCGTAAATAAAATTTCGCACCTTTTTCTGATTTTATCACTCGACGTAATGCCGTTCGGGCGTTATCTAATTGTTTATCGGATAGCCTTCCACCTTCTAAAGCTTGCAGTCCAAAATCACCGTATCTGACCGTGGTACCTCTGAGAGAACCACCGAGTCGGGTTTTGTAGTAACCTCTGAATGCTTTTTTTCGTTTCATTTTTTTTGGTCGGAGGTTTTGGATGAATGTTCTAGATTGGGAGAGGAGCATTGGGGATTGTGCTGAAGGAAGGAGAGTTACTCTTGGCGTCAGTCTGCATGTTGATCCAAACAACACCCGCAACATTGTTGGAAAAAAGGAGTTTTTGACACCACAACTTTCAATCTCAATTGCAAACTTCGAATAATTCATCATGGGTCATGGTCATCACGGAAAATATCCGGCGCTCTTAATCGACCCGGCAATCGAAAAATGGGCTCACATGAAGGAATCCACCACCCATCACTACAAAATAAACAACAGAACTCTCAAAATCACCTTCACCTTCCTCGTTGCCATCCCTGCGTTTCTTTACTGGGGTGCCGCCGCTTATAAAGTATTTCAAAGATATCTGCTATCTGCTTTTATGTGAATGGTTGAATTAATTTGAATTTTTTTCAGGATAAATTCGCTTTTCAGGGAGTAACGAACGGTGAATCATCATTACTCGAAAGACAATAACTTCTGCACTGTATCCATCGAATGAATAAGATTTTTTTGGGAATGTGAATTACAATCTATTATTGTTATTGAGCTAATATAAAAACACCAAACAGTTTTTTATTTTTGGTGTATCGGTACAAATGACTCTTTAATTGTTCTCGCGGAAACCCATCTCATTAAATTCCTAAATGCGAAAAAAAAATTAACATCAAGTGCAGAGTCACCAAAGTAAAATCGATCTTTACATTTTAGCTCCGGCTTTATCGTTAGTTCCTGACGCCCTAGACCCTCCAAACGGTTGTTGTCCAACTACAGCTCCAGTAGATTTATCATTGATATAAAAGTTTCCTGCTGAATTTCGTAGTCTATTGGATCCTTCAATCACCGCAGCGCGATCCTGTGCAAATCTAAAACAAATAAACATAAATTTCATTTGAACCTCTGCAAACTTACAATCCGGCAGTAAGTGCGTATTCACTTGTTTGATCAGCCAAGTCAAGCTGCAACAGAATGATCAGTACTGTAAATATGGGTATCTGATTTTGCATAATACATACATATTCGGAATACTTCGCTTCTGGATATACGAATAGCGTCACCACAGGTCCAAATAATTCATTTACCATCGTTGGCGATTTGGGATCAGTTGTTAAAACGACTGTCGGTTCAATGAAGTACCCCTTCTTATCAGAATCTTGTAAATATTTAAATATTAAAAGAGAATAAGTAACTATTAATAGTACTTACAAGATCCTCCAATTAGAATTTTCGAAGATGGAATCTTTCCTTCTTGAATATCAGAAATGTACTTTGTAATTTTGTTGTATGATTGTTGGTTAATGACCCCCGACGTGAAATTCTTGAAATCTGCGGAAAGATCTTTAAGCTGCGAAAATTAGATCAAAAAAACAATTTTTACCGTCAACAGGCCCATGCGACAATTTCTTCATTTCAGATTTAATCCTCGTTTCAAACTCCGACCACAAATTATCGGGAATATAAACTCTAAAACCAGTTTTACACTCATTACAAAAAATCTCCAGGTAATTCTAGTTTCTTTTTACCTCGATGTGGCACTACATTTTTGGCCCGAATACTCAAACGCTCCTCGAATAGTACTCAAAACCGCATTACCAACATCCGCTGACCGATGCAAAAAATGCATGTTTTTTCCTCCCGTCTCACCAACTATCCTCGGATACGATCTATAAACATCCAAATTTTCCGCGATTTTCTTCCACAGCATCTTAAAAACACCCGTGCTGCCTGTGAAATGCAATCCTGCAAATTCTTTGTGCGAAAGTATCACTTTAGTTATTAGCTCGGCATCTCCGGGTACGAATTGGATTACGTCTTCTGGTAGACCAGCTTCGAGGAGAATTTTGTGGACAAGATAATTTGAATATATGGACATTGGCGATGGTTTCCAAATGACAACGTTTCCTTACAAAAAAAAATAAAATTTTCGCACACAGACATGGTGAGCAAACACTTTCAAGAACTTACCCATCAATGCCGGAGCACCAGCAAGATTTCCACCAATAGCAGTGAAATTAAAAGGTGAGTACGCCGCGACGAATCCTTCTAGTGGTCTATACTCTGATCGATTCCACTGTTTAGGTGCATTTTCAGGTGGTTGTTCGCTGTATATTTCTTTAAAAATGTTTAAATTTCTTTTAATCACTGCGCGGTAAATAAATGATATATACCTGCAGCGTATTTACAATTAAACCGCCAAAAATCAGCCAATTCTGCTGCCGCGTCGATTTCCGCTTGCCATACATTTTTTCCTTGTCCCAACATTGTCGCTGCTAATACCTCGTATCTGACTCATCCCACATGAATCACCGAAAAAATTAACAAAAGTGCTTTGGAAAGAAAAATACCGGTATTTGGAGGACAGCAAATCAGCAGCTTTTAGAAAGATTGCGGCGCGATCGTTGAACGGCATCGCTTCCCATTCTGGTTTTGCACGTAGAGCGGAATCAATAGCCTGCGCGAAATAGAAGAATTTAAATTAATAAAGATGATATTCCACTTAAAAAGCAAACGAGTTGATGACAAATGAAACCTTTTTAACCACTTCTTTTGTAGCTTCGGGATATACAGCCAGTTGAGTTTGATGTTGGAACGGGATAACTTGAGAATTCAACGGTAAATCTTTAACCTAAATAAAATCACAAATGAGCTAAACGTTAATATATTTTAGAAAGTAGATACAAACATTTGCAAAAGGGTTTAGTTTGAACGGTCCATTTTTCTCCAAATCGGATTTCATTTTCTTTAATGCATCGCTAAGAAGTTCTCGTTCTGGACTCCCGGGCGCGTAATCCATCTGTTTCAGAAAACTGAATATTAGATCCAATTCTAATCACTGTGTAAACTGGCCACTTTCCATTTTTTCGTTTGTAATTTTCGGAAGAGAGAACGATCCCAGTTGCGGAGTATAAGATACAGACGAGAAGACTCGTTTAGAATAATGAGAAACTCTTTTGAACATTTGTGAATTCATTTCGAACGATGTGCCTTTTCTGCAATTGACCGTTTTCTAAAGATGGACGACGATGACGATGCTTTCATGGTATTTATACCGGTTAACTTGCTCCTAACTACAATGTCTTGAACTTGATATATGAAAATCTTCAAATTTGTATCGTGGCAAAAATTAGGTTGAAGATGACGAAGATTTCGATTTTGACGAAGATGGTGATGACGATGAAGAAGAAGAGGGCGTAGATCTTGAAAACAAATACTATAATGCGAAAGGTAACAATAAATACGGTGAATTTGTTTTAATTTTTTGAATCGTGGTGGTATTGTTTTGGTAGCGTTAAAGGAAGATAACCCTGAAGAAGCGTTGATTGAATTTCAATCTGTTGTTGATACTGAGAATGAACAAGGGAAAGGAGAATGGTAAAACCACTTCAAAACTTTGAAATCGGAATTGGGGGATTTTACAAACTAACGTATTTTCGGATAAATCAGGGGATTCAAGGCCTTGAAACAAATGATGAAACTCTGTCTCGCCGAAGAAAACTATCCATCTGTAACTCCACCCCACCACTACCACAAGAAACATTACAACTTACGGGTTTCTTCTTTTCCACCAGGTTCTCAAATATTACCGCGAAGTATTAACATACATGAACGTCGTATCACGAAACGATAGCGAGAAAAGCATAAACAACATCCTTGACCGTGTATCAACAGTACAAGATATGCAATTTTTGGAACAGTTTTATTCCATCACGTTGGCTGCTTTGGATGAAGCCAAGAATGATAGGTTGTCAACCAAGACGAATTTGAAACTTGCCAAACTTTGGCTTGATCGTCAGGAATATGCTCGATTACTGAAAGTGGGTTTTGCTTTGGTGCTTCTTATTGATGGATGTTGATACAGCTTGGTTATTTAGATTCTTCGTCCTTTGTATGAATCTTGTCAGAATGATGATGGAACGGGTGATCAACGAAAGGGGACGCTGTTGCTTGAATTGTATGCACTTGAGATTCAAATGTACACTGATACCAAAAACAACAAGAAGTTGAAGGTTTGATGATCTATTTTATTGCTTTCAATTGCATAGTTGACGTGATCATTTTTCCTTCTTGTCTTAGGATCTTTATAAGAAATGCTTGGACGTTCGATCTGCGATTCCGCATCCGAGAATTATGGGTGTTATTCGAGAATGTGGTGGGAAGATGCATATGTATGAAAGTGAGTTAAAAGACATTATATGATTAATTTAAGGAAAAAACTAACTAATTTTTTTAACAGAGGAATGGGAGAAGGCCCAAACTGATTTCTTTGAAGCGTTTAAATGTTATGATGAAGCTGGAAGCATTCAGCGTATCCAGTGTCTCAAGTATCTTGTGCTGGCGCATATGTTGATGGAGTCCAGTATCAATCCATTTGATTCTCAAGAGACGAAACCGTGAGATAACTGCTGTATTCGTGATATTTATTCGATTGACTAAATGAATTTCAAACATTAGATACAAGAATGATCCTGAGATTGTCGCAATGACGGATTTGGTCAATGCTTATCATCGCAAAGATATTCGGGAATTTGAAAAGATTCTTCGAGGTATTATTTGTTTCTCTTAGCAACTTCAAATTTTATACCGAGTGATTATATGTTAAAGACAACCGTAAATCTATTCTGGATGATCAGTTTATTCGAACGTACATTGACGATGTATTGAAAAACATCCGCGCCAGTGTTTTGATTACGTTGATTAAACCTTACACTCGAATTGAACTGGCATTTATTTCTAAAGTAAGTTTAATAACAAATCGAGATGCCAATCTCTAACTGTTTACATAGCAACTGGGAATCCCATTGCCGGATGTCGAAGATTTATTGGTTGGGCTTATTTTGGATAACAAAGTTCACGGACGAGTAGATCAGATTAATCAAAGATTGGAGCTTCAAGAAAAGTAGGTTTTGAAAATCCTGTGACACAAAAATAACTCTGTTTCTTTAAAGGACGACGGACACTCTTCACTACAACGCGTTAAACAAATGGACCAGGAACGTCGACATTTTGTACAAGACGAATTTGCAGAAGATTGCTTGGCCCACATCGATGGTTGGAGTTTAACTTGTCATAAATATAGTACCCAGCCAACATCCTGGATTTTTTTTTTGATAAATAAAATTGTTTGACAGTTGTTTGATGAAACGACGAAGCAGCGTTTTGTTTGCGCCGTACCGCGCGCTTGGATATATTACGAATGATGTACCGGTTGTTCTGCAGTCGCTTGGGAATGCTTACTTTTTAACAACTTCAATTGGTCGCTCATTCCACGTTTACAACGTATGAATTTACCATCGTAATCAAATTCATAATGAGATACTAATTCAAATAAATCTATTTAATATTGTCGATGATATGCAGTGTGAGAAGTTGAACTTATTATTCGTCAGTCCACAAACAGATTCCCCAATTACTTCTTTGGCGACATTAAAAGATTTCACGTTTGCGGCATGCGGATCTGAAATAATAGCATTCAAAAGAGCAAAAGAGGTTCAACATTCTACATTTGTAAAAAACGTTTTTGGGATTGAAGTTCACGAAATGGTTTCTTACAACAGGGTTATCGATTGAAATCGAAATCAATGGCAACGATATTTTCAATTTCTATTCTTGGAGAATTAATCTTTGGGTTATGTGAAGATAATACGTTACGAATCTGGAATACGCAATCAAAAGGTACTCGAGTGTTGTTTTTTTAGATAAACGATATTTACAATCACATTTTTTAAAGAGCTTGTTTCTGAGCAGAGTTTTAACGACGAGTTCCATATCACAACAATGATTCATCCGAGCACATACGTAAACAAGATATTAATTGGCAGCCGCGAAGGAAAATTTCAATTATGGAACATCCGATCAATGTATTCAACCAGCCAAACCTCTGTAACAACTGAAGATTTATTGACTTATTTTTCAGGAAGATGCTGTACGAGTTCAATTGTTTCACGTCCCCAGTAACGTTTTTATCCCAAGCACCAGCGATCGATGTTATTGCAGTCGGGCTATTAGACGGAACGATCGCTTTACATAATATAAAATTAGATGAACGGGTGATGACTTTTTATCAAGAAGGAAAAGTGACGTCAATTTCGTTCCGTACTGGTAAGTAGAAAAAAGGAATAATATTTTATCAAATCTGATTTTTTTTAGATGATGTACATATGATGGCAACAGCGAATATTAGTGGTGACATTAATTTATGGGACTTGGATACGAGACGAAAGATTCACGTAATGAAGGGTGCTCATGATCGAGCGATTTCGTCTATACATTTCTTCCATAATCAACCTGTTATGCTTACCGCTGGATCCGATAACTCTGTAAAGGTATGAAAACCCCTGAAGAATTTCTATCTTTTGTTGATTTCAGCTCTAATTTGCATTGTGCGTTTTTTAAGGAATGGATATTTGATTCACTTGACGACTTACCCCGATTATTAAAGCAACGATCCGGACATCATGCACCTCCTACAACAGCGCGGTATTATGGAACTGAAGGGCATGTGATTTTAAGCGGTGGACAGGATCGAGCCTTCAGAGTGTTTTCAACAATTCGAGACGAGTTTAATACGGAACTATCGCAAGGATCAATTGCGAAAAAAAGCAAAAAATTTAGTGTTAGTGCAGATGAACTGAAGATACCGCAAGTTCTGAAGATTGCGGCCTGTAAGCTTCATCATTTCACTTTAGTATTCGATGTTTTAACTATGTTGTGTGAAATAAATAATAGCTCCCGTAAAAGAAAAAGAATGGGATAATGTATTAACTTGTCACGCGAACCAGTGGAGCGCCAGAACGTGGAACTATCAGCGGAAAATTATTGGTAGTCATATGTTTGAATCTGGAGATAAATATCCCATAAAGGTTGGATTTTTTTTAATTTTAGATTTCATTTTTATAATTTTCTTTCTTAGAGTGTCGCTGTCACCGCTTGTGGAAACTTTGGATTTGTCGGAAGCTCGGCAGGAAGAATTGATATGTATAATATGCAGTCAGGGATTCACCGGAGGACATTCGCTAGCGGTGGAGAAGGTTTGTAATTCCTTTTTATACAAAACGCAAGATTTTAATGTAAGCTGCGTTCCTAGGACATCATAAAAGTGTTGAGGGAATTGCTTCAGATAATTTGAATCGAACGGTGATTTCGGCATCTTTGGATGGAACAGTGAAGGTATAACTTTTTTACGCTGGTAAATTGTCTTTTAAACTGAACAATCTTGTGTTTGCAGTTCTGGGATATGAATACCGCCAAAGTTATGCACACAACGAAAATTGGAAGCCCAGTTGTGAGCATTTTATTACACCAAGATAGCGATTTGTTGGCGACGGTTTCAGATGATTTATGTATTCGAGTGATTGACATAGAGTCGAAGAAAGTTGTTCGTGAGTTTTGGGGACATCAAGGGCGGATAACTGACATCGTAAGTTTATTTAATCATCTTGCGATGAGATATTCATCCGTTTTACGCAGACGTTCACTCCGGATGGAAGATGGTTAGTTTCAAGTTCATTGGACGGAACGGTGAGAACGTGGGATATTCCATCCGCATTACATATTGATTGTTTCCGAGTTGACAATGTGGTGACGAGTTTATCGTTTTCTCCAGTTGGTGATTTTCTTGTGACGACTCATGTTGATCAAGTTGGGTTATTTTTGTGGTATGTGGACTATGAATATCATCAATTGAAATTTGATTAAATTTTTATTTTAGGGCAAATCGAACAATGTATTCGAATGTTTCATTGAGAAGCGTGGCGGAGGACGCAGAGATACTGTTGGAACTTCCGAGTTCAGGCTCTAACGACCAAGAAGGCGAAACCAGAGAATGGAAGGAAGACGACAATGCCATACATAATGACGATGGTGCGGAAGTTCCTGACGTGATGAGCAAGCTCGAAGATGCGGTCAGTTACGAAGACGGTATGATTTCAACCTCCCAACTTCCAAAATCACGATGGCAGAATTTATTAAGTCTGGATGCGATAAAGAAACGAAATAAACCTAAGGAACCACCAAAAGCACCAGAGAGAGCACCGTTTTTCTTGCCCACTGTTGCGGGAGTTGAGTTGAAGTTTGAGGTTGAAAAATCTAAAGAGGAATCGAAAGTTAATGATGCGGCGGCATCGAGGGTATTAAATTTTGGAGAGTTGGCGCCGGTGTCGAAGTTTGTTAAACTTTTGAGATCTGGTCGAGAAACTAATGATTGTAAGAGAAAAACGTAAATGTTTGTGTGAATTTTTTTAATCAGATTCTTTATATAGATTCAAAATTCATCAGTTACGTGAAAGAACTTCCACCTGCAACCCTGGACATCGAATTCCGAATGCTACCGCTTGAAAACAAACTAATCGATCTGAAAAGCTTCCTTTTGGCCATCCGCCAGCAAATAGAAAAACAGACTGATTTTGAATTGGTTGAAACGTATTTGAGTGTATTTTTGAAGTATCATGCAGATACTATTATAAATGCTGCTGGTGATGAGGTTGTTGAGGATGAAAATGTTGGAGTTGAGAGCAGTGTTGAAAGGATCGTTAAGGAGGTATTGAAGGTTCATGTGGAGGGATGGGGAAGGTTAGGGAAGAAGTTTAGGTATGGGTTATCGGTTTTAAACTTCGTGAGGTTGTCGTCGTAAAATATTTGAATAATAGAGCTTTGTTGTCTTAAAACTAGACCAAACGGTGTTGACGCTTCAATAAATTCACAAAATAAAACATCAGACAGTACAGCAAAGTACAGTATCATATTAACTATGATTGATCTGCAATTACAACTTCTTCGTCCGTTTGCGGTGTTGGTTGCGGGCTACTCTTTTTGCTGGTTATTCGAGAATCTAATTGGATGGTCACAGGACCTGAAATTTAACAACTATTAGGCTATGACAGAACGCAAAGTTGTCTTTCTTACCATCGTTACAAATATCGACTTGCATCATGGCTCCAAATACCCCATCTTCCAAAGCGAATTAAAGTTACAGACTTGAAAAGTCCGGTTAAATCAAACACGTTCAGTACCTTTAACCTTTTCAGGATGATATAACTCTTTCATCCGATTTAAGAAATTACTGTAATATTCACGACTTAAATCACTTTTCATTGCCAAATGAAAATCAGGTTTATTTCCTGATGCACTTATTAAGGACTCGAGCTTTTCGTATATAAAATTTTGTTGATACCTTTCAGGACATATCCGTATAGTGTGAATTGAGAAACGCATAGGATTTCTAAAGATAGATCCTTAAAAATTCGTTAATCAACGAATTACATTGTAAACCAGAAGTTGAGAGATCACCTTTGCTGATTTCGACCAGGGTTTTGCGCTTTTAGGGTCTTCAAATAACCTGATATTCATCAATTTATTCGCACTGCGGAAATTATTTACTGTCTTTGGTTTAGAAAGAACTGGAGATCGATTAACAAACATATATTCGAGATCTTTTTCTGTGTCATCAACCTAATAAATATACAATCATTATTATCAAATAACAATCTCAGACAAATATTTGAATCTGTTTACTGTAATTCCTATTAGCACGCATAGTCCTCTCTCAATTTTACTGATAACTTCATTATCCACTGCGTTTGTGGAATGATGGTTATATTATGTAACTTCAATAGTGTCCAAATTACCAGTGACCGACGCCCTTAGCACTCGTTGAATAACAGCCCTCATAACTCCCTGACTTGAACGTAAAATTCAAATTCAAGTTCTCAAATTGGCGAGTTTGACGAAACTTTATCGACAATCGACAAACCTGTTTCGACTCAGCTGACTCGATACATCTGAAGACGAAGAAATATATCCGCTATGCAATCTCGTTCGATGAATTCAAAATAACACAGGTTCCCACTTCTTCATGGACCATGATTGAACGTTCCATAGTGCTCAATGCGTCCTGCCGACAGCGTAAATAACTTTGCAGATTCTTACTGAGATTGAATACGATATGTAGAATGTAGGAGATGGGGGAATTTGAGATGAACAAATAGCATGGCGGAGTAAGTTAATTTGGATACTCCAGAATCTGGGAAGCCTCATCATTGAAAATGGACGACTCACTTGAGCTGTTGCGAGATGTGACGATTGTGTGGAATGAGCTGAGGATCCGTAACAGAATTTTTTCAATAAATTCTATGGTTTGAGCCCCAGTATTCAAGTTCTTCATAGACAACACCAGCGCGCCCGGGTGCTGATTAATTTAAACCGAATCTGTGATTTTTTTTGTCAGATGTCTACTTTGGATTAATATTTTCGTGCGAGTCTATTCAAGTTGAGCAAGCATTATCCGAAAGGAGTGGGAAATCAGAGAAATATTAATATTGTGATGCGAATATGTTCTTATTTGATCTTAAAAAAGGGAGACTGCTAATTTATTTCATATAATAGGATTTTTAAATAAAAGATATCAGTTAAAACCCATGTGTTCTTCGGGTATCACTGAATAAAGTAATCCTGAGAATAAAGAAACAAAATTTTTTCTCAATAAAAAAAAGATCTCATGTTTTTCGGATTTTTACTGAATAAATAAATTATGAAATGAAGGCGAAACGGAATTAATAAAAGCTTGTACCTTTTTTGGTTTGGGAATATCGTTCTCGTTGCTGGTAACATCTCAATGCTTACGTTTTGGTTTGGGCTGAGTGATTTCTTTATTGGTAGCAGCTCGCTGCTTCCGTTTAGGTTTGGGCATAACATTTTCATTGTTGCTCATATCTCGTTGCATTTGTTTTGGTTTGGGCGGAACGTTTTCTTTATCGGTTACGACTCGTTGTTTTAGTTTTGGTCGGTCAATGATTCTTTCAAGTTGGTTTGCTTCCTCATCTGGGTATGCTTTTCAGTTTTAGCTATATTGAAACAATTTGTTCTTTCAATTTCTCAAATACTTCTGTCCCGCTTGGAATTAACACAAATCCAAGGGTGCACTTCAATCTTCTGAAGCTTCAGTCGATTTTTAGGATTAGCATTCATCAGCCGCTGAACCCTGCGGGTCACGATGTATGAAATTTTACTTAAAATGATACTAATAAACCAGAATTTTTCGTTTACCTTCCAGGTTTGATTTCCAAAACGATCCTTTAAAGTCTGTCTTTTATCTCATATAAGTCTTTCAAACTGCCGATAAAGCGGAACGGATACTTTCCTGAAAAGAGTGAGACAAAATCAAGCGAATGCAGCTTTTGATTCATACCTGCGAGAATTTAATACAAAACAACCGCAGCAGCATATACATCGACGTCTGATTTGTAGATACCATCTCCTGTGACCCTTTCCGGCGCTAAAAAAATAATAAGCCGGTGTTGTTATTGAATTTCAATAAGTCTCACCCATGTACTTTGGCGAACCTGAGAATTTATATCATAAGACTTAACGATTGTTCGCAAATATATATGACAAGAAGTACAAACCGCAGCATGAGCGTAGTTCTTCGCCAGGTTCAATTATTTCTTTACTCGATCTTTGAAACAAAAGAAAAGAATATAAATGAGAATATAAAATATGCTTTATTACTTCAACTAACCCGAAGTCAATAATTTTTACGGTGTGATCATCAGTAATCATCAGGTTTTCGGGCTTGATGTCCCTGTGAACGATGTTTCGTTGCTGCAAATGCTTTAAATACATAATTAAGAAAATAATATGATAATTAGAAAAATGCGTGGCATTTTTAGTGCGAATTAGCGTCAAAACCATTTCTTTCAAGTAAAAAAATGTACATACGATTTGAGAGAAGATTCCTTTGAGAAGTCCACTTCCAAAATCTCATTTCCCTCCAAAATATCACCTAAATTCTTCCCAGCAACATTTTCCGTGACGATGTATTCGCTTTCTTCGTATTCTATGAACTCGTGGAATGTAACGATACTTTGCTTTCAAAAAAAAATAATAAAAAAGTGATGTACAGTTGATTTAATGCAAAACTTACATTTTGTCCGAGTTGCTGCATTACGGCGGCTTCTTTCATAAACGACTCAAGCGTCTCCTTGTTTTTGTTGCCAATTTTTTTTACGGCGTAGAAATTCAAGTCCTCCAGGCATAGCGCGACACTTAAATCCTTGAAAAAAAAAATATCCGATGCAAATTAACTGCATGGTGATAAACGTACAAGAGAACAAACGCCAGCTTTTCCGATCAAAAAAATATCAAGCAAACCAAACTCACAATTTGAAAAGCCCGGAACCAATTTGAATTTACAAGGTAAATCCGACGTAAACACACCAGCTTCTAAAGCTTCCACATGACCTCCAACATAAGTTTCACTTTCAAGAAGATGCCTTTGGAACTTTCGTCAGCATGTATATTTGGCATCAGAATATTCGCTTTAAACGCCTCAACTTATTAATTTGAAAATTAAAAATTAATCATTGCAAAGATCCTAAATAATATGGTTTTGAACAGAGAAACAATTCTGTTTTAAAATGAAAGACGATGGAAAGGAAATTTGAGATGCTGGAAATTCCAATAGCGACGACAGCACCGGAAACCAAATTCCTAACTTTAATTCAATTCAATTCAATTCGCAAGTTCACTGAATCACTGGCGAACGTTTTAACGTCGGCGCACCAAACACCAGCGTCGGTGAATAACTTGAACGACTACTGTTTCATCTGTTTATATCATCTTTAAAGTGGAACGTGGACAAGGCAAGAGAACCTATTGGAGATTAATTTATTGAACTTGCGCGAGATTGTTAGTGTTCTGCAGATTTCATGAATCGCTGAATGTAAGTGGACGAAGTGTTGTAAATGATCTGTATGAGTGAATCCTGCTGGAGACTATATATTGACAGAGGCATCCAGTTTGTTCCTTAAATATTAAAAAGATCGAAAGTTGCAAGTTTAAATAAATATTCTTGGAAAATCATTATCGTTCTCTATTTTGCAATTTTCCGTCACCGAAATGATTCTTTTATTTAAAAACCGGCATCAAATAAATACAAAAACTCACATTTTCTCTCCCGTTGCTGGTCTCTCACACCGGTTTCCTCTCTTTTCCCTCTGCGTTTATCTTCCTGCAATCTCTTATTTAGATAATTTACGCAGACAATGAATTTTGTTCTCTCGTACCTTCCCCATCTTGTTTGATGCTTGTTTCCATTCTTTTTTTTTCGACAAACATACGACACACGAATTCTGAAATGCCAATGACGACTCCTGGTTTGAGATCGTTTTTGCGTAGCCGAGCATTTACTTCATTTGTTGTTGAGACTTACTTATAAGAACCTGGCCGTATGAAGCAATCTCGGCTATCCTTAACAATCGGAAAGTTTTGAAGCAATAACATAAAAAAAACAACGGTTAATAAAAAGATCCAAAATATAAATAAAAAAGAAAGTAAAAGATTATATCCCAATCAAAAGAAATAAAATCCCGGGCCTTCAGGTTTCCCAATACCGTTTCTCTTGCAGAAATTATTGCAGCGGAAGACCCAACCACTTTAAAGTGCAGACAATGAAGCAAGACGGGGAACCAAAAGTGTTGATATAAAATGAAAAACAAAAAATGAAAACTTGAAACCATCCGCTTTCAAAATACCCTTTCTCTTGCAGAAATTATTCGGGCAGATGGTCCAACCACTTTAAGCGCGACATATAGCAAGATGGGGAGCATAAAGTGGTGCTGTATGGAAAAAAAAATAATAATAATAAATAGAGCAAATTCACATACCTCGCAAAATCATTGATCCATTTTTATAGTAAAGCTGTCAAGAAAAATACGCCTTGTTAAACTGTCATGACTTTGCTGTAGAAGAGTGAGAAACCTGAATTTTCTTCCAAAGGTGGATTAAAAGAGCCGAAATTCTTTAATGATTTTATCGTTGAGCAATGGACGTTGGAGAATTTCGAGAGAAATGTATTGAAAGAAGAACATGCGATGGTCGTCACATTCCTTAAAGAATTGAGCAAAATTATACGGTTTTATCCAATATCAGAATTTCTCCAGATTCACCTCACGGGTTTGCGTAATAGCATTCAAAGACAGTATGTATTTCGAAATTGTAGAAGTGATAATATTGATATAATCTTCTGACAGAGAAAACATCAATGTCACTGATGGTATAGATAACGAAAGTAATCAGATAACTAAATCAATTTCATTCTCTTATATATAATGAAATTAAATTATTGTATTGCACTTAGCCAACGAGCTCGACTTCAGGACAGAAAGTTCAAGCATGGGGAAAAATCTGAACACTGTAGTAACATGTCCTTCCAGTTTGTTGAACAAAATTAATTTTCACCGCTGGTTTGATACTATATTCTAATTAATCCTATGTTTTTTCTACTTCGTTGAAGCGATGGAATTGTTGCTATCCTTGAAGAGGTCGCGGTTTTTGCTTAGAACCTTGGAGTAATGAGTATGCATATTTTTGATGAAATCAACCGAACTGATTGTAAACCGAAAGAGTCCAAAAAAATTTAAAGACAATAGGTCAAGTTCAAGAATACTAGTCGGCCGCAATTATTGTTGAAATCCAAAATTTCAGTTAAAGTATGCAACCCTTTTCAGTTTTGGGAAACATCGGCTATCGACAAGTGAACGATATACAGGCAGAATGAATCAGGATGATTGCGCGGTATTGAGTTACCTTTCTAGTTGCTGGATAGATTTAGGGGACAATGAGATGGTGGAACTTTCAGACGGGTAAAACCAAGTAGCTTCAAAGCGTTGATATGTTTGGAGGAGTTAAGGGGAGTTTGTAGCTGCTGGTAAATTTTGAATGGAACGTTGAATTTTGCTGATAAAGAAGAAGCGATATCAAGTAGAACGACTTATTAAAATTTCTTGAGGCCACTTTGAATAATAATATGTAGCCTGTGGTTATCAATTAGAGTTTTAAATTGGCGAGAATTGGCGAACAATTTAAAAAACTGGAATGACTCAAAGAAGGCCGCGACGACCAGCCGACATAACATCGGACGATGAAAATAATGCTTATCCAACAATATCCGCTACACGTTCCCCGCACGATATTTTCAACACATCCCCACACCTCCGTCGCAACATTCAAAATTCACCATCATTTTCACGCTCACCGTCTATTTCTCCCTCACGTTCAAGAAAAGTTTCATCGCAAAATAACTGCTGCGCATGTCGCGATGTAATTTTACCAGATTGTAAAGCTGATCACAGTTCGTGGACCGCAACTAATAAAAGCAAACTGAATTCTGAATCCCCGCGGCAACTGTTACCGAGTGTTACTGAGAATGAATACGATATAGGTAGAAGTGAAGAAACGAACTGGCCGAATTATGAGGATGAGAATGAGGATGAGAATGAGGATGAGTTTGTGCATAGTATGGAAGAGCCCAAATTCAATTCCGGCGGGTTGACTTTTTCCGAGCTGCATCATTCCTCAACGCCGCCGATGAATCGCGGGCGAGCTTCTTTGACGAGAAGTGGTGGTGCTAGAAGAGAGTTGAGGAATTCTTTGACTCCAATGTTGATCAGTTATGATGAGAGTGATGGTTCGGAGAAGAGTGTGGATTTGGGTGATGATCATGATCAGGATGGGGGAAATAGGAAAAGAAGGAATTCTGGATCTCCTGTGATGGGTCTAAAGAAACGTGAAAAGGTAAAATTCCAACACAAACAATTATATTTCGGTTTGAAAAATGGTTTTTTGCAGATTTTAGATGATTTACAGAAAGAGAATTTTGGTTTGAAACTTCGAATATATCATCTAGAAGAGCAAGCTGAGAAGTTGGCACCGGAATGGTATAATAAAGTTCTGAACGAGGTGCGATAACTCCCCTTTTTGCAAATTCTTTTCTCACAATTTCGAACAGAATTTGGAATTAAAAGCAAAAATCGAAAATTCAGCCAATGAAATTCGACGATATGAAAACGAATTCGAATTGATCGGTGATCAAGCGGAAGAAATTTCCAACGAAAACGAAGCTCTGCGCGAAGAAGTCTCAAATTTGAAACAAGAATTACGAAACCTGCGATCCGAGTTGAGCAAACGTGGTCCAGATGCCGATATTCTTAAATCTGAACTTGATCAAACTCGAGCAGAATTACAAACCCAGAGAAGGAAATTACAAGAAGCCAATCAGCAATTGGAGTCTCTACAAATTGCTAATTATCGACAGGAAAAAGAAGTTTCGCAAGCGAATGAGAAGGCAGATGAATTTAAGAACCTGTATAATCAAGAGTTGAAGAAGAACGAGAAATTGGAGGAAGAATTGAATGAGTTACGAGAATCAGAAACTAATCAGAATTCAAAAATTGAGTTTCAGTCCGAAAATATATCGGCGATATATGAATCGAACGGTGAGTTGCGAAATGAGAATGCGATTTTGAATGATCAGCTGCGAAAATGCCAAGATAACGTACGACGGCTGGAAAAAGAACTGTATTCCGCTAAATCTTCACTGAAGATTTTGCTTGACTTATTGGCTTCGAAGCTCGGAAGAAACATTGAGATATCGACCGAAAGAATAACGGAAAAGGACTCCACTGTATATTTGGTTAATTCGGTTAAAGAGGTTGGTTCAACTTTAGCTATTGTTTGAGCAATTCGATCATTTAATCTTTGACTCTTTCAGTACATTCATGTCCTGAGTAAAGATTTTACGAGTGTCCAAACGGAATTGGTTGTTTCTCAGGAATATCTTCGAACCAGCAACGAAGAACTTGCCGCCATGCGAGAAGAAGTGGAAAGCCTACGAAATAATCTGGTATTTTGTCAAGTCTGGCTTTCAATTCCTACATAAACTTAGAATTAATTTTAAGTATCGTAATCAATCCAACGACAGAAATCTAAACTCCCAAAAATCTGTTGAAGAAATCGAAACTGCAGACAAACTGTCGCGTGAGCTCGCTTCCGCCAAGAAAATCATCGAAAATCTTCAAAAAGAATTAGATTCACAGAGGAAAAACAGCTCCAACTACCAAACTACCGAAACTCAAACAATCGAACGACTGAGCAACGAATTAAACGCTGCGAATGAATTGATCGAAGGAATGCGACAATACGCAAACGACAAATCTGACGGAGCAAGTGATGATTCCTCGCAATCCAAGCTGATCGAGGAGCTCAAATCCGCACACCAATTCATTGACCATTTAAAGAAAGTAGCAGAAGATCGGTTAAGCACATCTAAGTATTATTTACAACAAATAGAAAACTTGAAAGCGGACTTGACGTCGGCGCAACAAAGCATCAATCAACTTCAACGACAAGTAAAACGAAGCTCTCCTTCCAATTCACAAGATTCAACCGCGATCGAACGTCTGGAGCTTGAACTACGATCTTCTCAGTTAACTATTGAGCGATATAGGCAGGAGTTGGAATCAGGACAGCTTGCGCTGCAGCAAATCTTTGGAATCAGCGACGACGAAGATGACGGAGACAGTTCATTCTCTGAATCGAAACTTTCTCGCCAGCTTCTTAAACTCAATTCGAAAATTGCTGCGAAATTAGAGGAGGCGAGTAATATTGCGGACGAACTTAAGAGGTTGAAACAGAATTCAAGTGCGAGAGGATCCACCGCTTCTTCAGCGCCACAGCAATCATCGCTTGCATCGGCAGATATTACGATCGATCAATCATACGTTGCTGGCACGTCATTGAACTCGGCGAGCGTTGATCCATCTGAACTACGACATTACAAAAAGTATCAAAACGCGAAAACCATAATAAAAAGACTCGAGGAGCAACTCCGAAACAACAATACACGCATTTCTGAATTAGAGGAGGCGAATAAGCGGTTAAAGAGCGAAATCGACAGGTTGAATACAAATCGAACGGATTTATTGAAACATTTGTCGCTCTCCGAACAGGAAAGAAATTCTTTACATAGCATTGTTTCGCAATTAGAGGAAAAGGAGTCTTTGCAGCAAGAGAATTTTCGAAATCTGAGTGCATCGGACCAAGAGGTACAATTTTGTATCCTGTTTATAATTATGGGATATGAATCTAATTTTTGAGTAGAAACTCGATGAAATTTCGAAATTGAACACGCAACTCCTAGAAGCCAAACGTATCGTGTTGCAAGAAAAGAATCGCTATGATTTAGAAATCGCCGGATTAAACGATGAACTCGAGAAGGTTCACACTGAAAATGACGAACTTCGTAACGAACTGTATTCCGTATGTTATGTTTATTAATAAATTATATATGTAATCTTTTAATACACTTTAATTACAGTTGAACGATCAGCTGCAACAAATTCGAAACACTGCAACGACCGAACTGGATAAACTACGGAAAAAGATGATGGAACAAACACAACTATTTAAATCCGCATCCCAACAAGCCGAATCACACATCGAAGCGCTCGAAGGCGAACTTCAGAATCGGTTAGATGTGATTCACGGGCTGGAAAAAGAGTTGCAAAGCGAAAAAGATAGCGCGGTCTATTTACGTGACGAGTTGGAGACAAAGTCACGATTGTGTACTGATTTGGAGGACCAGTTGAAACAAGAAGAGAAATTGAGGTTGGCTGAAGCACAGGAGAAATCTGTATCATTGGATGTACTTGGAAAGGCTCATGAAGAGGAACGAGCGCATCTGATGAAACGAGCAGCTGAGGCGGAACGACGATGCGATTTGGTCGAGCGAGAATTGGGTTTCTCTCGTGAGAATTTAGCCAAGTTGAGGGAGGAAGTTAATCGATCTTACGAGAATCTGAATGCGACAGATAAGGAGAGACGCACATTGGAAGAGTCTTTGAAGAAAGAGAAAGCTCAGATAGTTGTGCAGTACTCAAGGACAATTGTCGAGTTGGAAGAGGTGAGTGTAAAACAGTTTGTATGATTATGCAATTCTGACCTTTTGTTTGTAGAAACTGGAATCGACGCACTCCTTCAACTCACGATTGCACGAGGAAGTAAAATCAAAGAGCGCAGAGATTGTAAGATTACAAAAAGAATTAGAGCTCAAGGAGGATCAAATCGACGGAATGGATTTAGTAAGAAATCGATATAAATATTAATAAGACTGGATATGTCATGGTATCAATTATTTTGTAGGAAATTACGAACATACGTTCGAAATTGGAAAAGGCCATATCAGAGCGAGACAACCTTAAAGCCGAATTATCAAAGAGTATGGATCACTTGGCGGAAATTGACGAAAAACGAGGTACCAGCGAACAACGACATAGCGAATTAATCAACAAGCTGAAATCTGATATAAACGCATTACGATTATCTTTGGAGGAAAAAGAGAATGAATGTGGTGAACTGAATAAATCCTTAGAAAAATGGGTATGTTTAAACTTTGCGCGCATATCGTATGTATTTTTTTCATCAAGAAATGATCTGCGTTGTTAGAAACGACAGAATGAAAGACTTTCGGAACAGTTAAAGTCGATCCAGTTTGATACTATCCAGACTGCCGATAAGTACAGAGCGTTGCAAAAGGTATACATAAGATTTTTTTCATTGATAAAGTCGTAATTATATTTTTTTCAGGATTACGATCAGCAAGCGACACAGCTATCGGAATCCAAGCAATCGGTCAATGACTTGAAAAAATCTTTACAAACTAAGGAAGAGGAACTGCGAAAGGTATTCTCTGCCGAAGGAGAGCGACAATCTGCTTATGGGTCACGCATGAAGGAGGTAAAGATTCAGATCTTTTCTGCATGGAATAAACAACAATACTTTTATCTGCAGATCTACGAAGCTCAATTAAACTCAACCAAGCAAACCCTGCTAACGACAATAATGGAACACGTTGAAGTTGCGCTTGGTGAGAAACTTCGCGACTTGAAGTTATTCAATAAATTATCGGAAGGTGATAACAGCGAAAGCAGCAGTAACATCACGCAAGAACAGGTGTTGGCTAAAGTCCGGCAATTGTCGCAGATCAGAGTTTCGTTTACGAATTTGGTATCGAAGATGGAAACTAGATTTGAAGAAGCCCAACGGTAAATTTCACATTTTGCACGCTTTACCGAGTACTGATTTATTTCTCTTCGTTTACTTTTAGACAATGGGAAACGAGGTTTACGGCACAACACGCACGACTTGCGAAGTTTGATACCATAACAAGAAATGCAGCAGCACGTCTGAAAGCACTTGCGGAAGAAAATGCACGGTTGAAGCCCAAATTAAGGAAATCAGAGGTAAATAATCGTCCAGATGCAAGAAGTTTATTTTCAATTAATTAATTTCTCAATAAGGGTGAAAACCAAGCATTGTCTAATGATTTAAGAACCACAACGTCGAATTTAAGAACGATTGAAAAAGAACTGCAAGAAGCGGAGATACAGGTACGACAATTACAATCGATGGTTGAAAAGTACAAAGAAGCAGCTGCTTCTTCGGGAGTTGGGGACAGACAGCAGCAACGAGGCGGGGTGCCAGAGGCGACGACTACAACGACAACAACGACGTATGTATTAAGTGATTCTGCAAGGATCAAAGAACTGGAGAGGCTGTTGATGAATGCTGAAGAGAAGTTGAGGCTTGAGAGATTGGGAGCGGAAGAAAGAGTTGCTGAGTTGTTGGACATGAACAGGTATTCTTTTTTTATTGCGTAACTTTGTGATTTTGGCAATTGTAATCTGTTTTTATCAGGGGATTGATGCACGAATTGGAAATCTTGAGACGAAAATGTATATTATTGGAGGAGCGGTTAAAAGTGCAAGTTCAGGTATTTTCCAGAATTATGTATTATTTTTTCTTGTTAGAGTAAAATTGTTTACGGAAAATTTAACAATAGTTTGCGAATTCTCCGCAAGAAGATATTCGATCAAAGAGAATTATTGAACAACTTGGAGCGGACCTGACGTATTCGAATGAACAATTTGAAGCGTGTAAGCAACTGGTAGGAAAAACAGAACAATCGCATTTCATTCCGTCTGATAAATGGTTAACTTCTTTTTTAATGAAGAATGATAATTTATTGGAAGAAATTCGGTATTTGAAACAAAGCGCACAACACAAAAACGAAGGTGTAGCTCAAGCTCTACGAGATCTCCAGGTAAAATTTCAACGTTCAAAAGTCAAAAAATCAAAATTTTAATTTCTTCTTTAGCAATTAAGCAACCGAGGCCAAATCAACATTCTAAAAGACCAAATTCAAAGTAAGACTCCCATAAAACGCAACGACAATTTCCTCAACCTCTCCACATCCCCAACTGAAAAGAATCTTCGAAAAAACATCCAATTCGACCTTCCGCCATCACAAAGCGCGTCAGTTCCGGGAAACACAACAATTGATATAACAAGCGAGATTATTGATCGGTATCAGCAACAACATTTTGGAGATGAGGGAGATGAGAATATGGTTCCGATCTTGACTGCACCGCCGATACCACAACGACGAAGGGTTTAAAGAAATATATTAGTATTTTTTTTTAGTTTAGTTTATATGCGGTTTCTGTACAGGAAGACGTTATTTTCTCTAGCGTCTTCTTCACACATTTTTCAAGTAAATTATTTATTTGTAAACTCAAATAAGAAAAATCTTTAATAAAGTCGTACACACATTTCTTTTGATTCTTGTATTTGATTTTTTTATGAATATATATTAAAACTAGACAACATACCACTCGGAAGGTCTTTCTAAAAAAATACAACACAGCTCTCCCACAACACGAATTACTTTGCTTTTTTCTTTAAAATACTTGTTAATTTCTTAACCTTTAGTACAGGCTACAACGAAAAAGTCAATAATCGCAAAAAAAATAAAAACTTTGGTGAAAACCTTTGCTTTGTCAATAAACGCCGAAGAATCCGGAACGAGATCAAAGGCGGGTGCGACAGCTTGAGGAACACGAGCTCTAATTCCTGAACCCGTTGGTCGAGCGCTTTATAAAGAAAAATGAGAAACATAGTATGGGTTACGTGGAAAACGTAAATTTATACCGGTCATCCAACTGATCACGATTTGCGACACTAAGAAGCAAAATTCCAGTTAACAAAACATTAAAAAAAAGCATGTTAACTAGATATAACATACGATCTCAAAAGTTTCTGATCAATTTCAACCTGTTCGTAAACACGGTTATGAACTTGATCTGTTCGTTTCGTAATAATTCTCGTCCATTTATCTTTAATATAATATTAAGAAAAACATTCTGGACAAAAACAATTCAATCATCGTACCAACTAAATCTTGAGCTTTCCGTTTAACCTCAGGATTCACACCTTTACGAATAGTGTAAAATTTAACCACTTTTCCGATTCCACTTGCTTCGAGACTGTATCTCTCAACCGGAAGCTTCAAATAAAGGTAAGATAACCGAAGAGAGAAATCATCCTTGTTAACATACATGACCAAGAGTTTTCATCATCACTCGTTGAATATCTAAGGCTGGAAGAGACATATCTGGCAATGGTTCAAGCCAACCTTTAATAGTTTTCAGAATCCCATTATCCAACATCGCATCCCAATGTTGTCTATGATCAAAGATTTTCAATAAAGAAAAATCACGAAAACAAAACCTCTCCAGTACATACTTTTTAAACTCATTCTCAACAAGCGGCAAAAGTTTCATCTTTGCGCCCGAAAACTGTTTATTATCATTTGCCTCAATATCCTTCTGAGCCGCCAACTCCATCTTGTTGATCAAATCTACAATCGAGTCGTCTAATTGGGTTGATTCGTCCTCTTCGTCACCGCGTTTACGACGTTTGATTGATTTTTTGGAAATTGCGTCGATTTGACTTTCGATTTCTTTTCGTTTAACTATATTTCAATGTGGAGAGTTGAGTGGGAAATTGAATTTGCAATTCAATGTGAGTGGTAGTTACCGGTTCTCTCATCTTCAACTTCGTTCTTCTCGCCAGTATCTTTCTTGCTTGCTTTCTTTGACGGACTGAAGAATAGTTCATTGAAATAGTGAGTGAAAAATTAATCTCATTTCGCAGAAATTCAGTGGAAATTTACCGGTATTCACTGAACCCAGCATCTTTTGCTGATACACGCTTCTTGATATTCAAATTTGACGATGTGTCATTCGTAGTAGCAGTACTAGAGTTCAATAACCCAAAAATTGCCTCATCACCTATAAAACCATATTAAGCGGGAGGACTGCGAATAAATAAAAAAGAAATTCCACCATCGTCGTCATCGTTCTCGGGGGCGTCCAAGTCGGAGTCCAAATTGTCGTCGTCGTCGTCATCTTCTCCGAAAATCTGGCGATGGAGTTCATTGGTGGAGGCCATTTCTTTATTTGCAAATGGCGAATTTGTGGATTGTTTGGATCGTCGTTTTTTTCGTCGCAGTTATTCTGTTTCATAGAAATTTAAAACCTACGCGAAAAGGAAATAAGTTTTCGGTTGCGTTCTTTCATCCATTTTGGTATTGAAATTCTCCCATTTCGCGGAAATTTGAGCAATCTGTTTTTAATTTTTGGTATTTTTCAGTCAAAACGGTGGTGGTGGTGAAAGAGTTCTGTGGCTGGCTATCCATTCTATTCTTTTCGTCTACCCTTCCGCAAAAATCTCCATCTACTCTTCGCAAATCACTGAGGTCAATTCTTTACTCTCAATAATTCACGTAAAGATCCTATTGTAGTTTCAGTTTCCTCATACCTCTATCGCTGAAAATCTACTTTTCTAATTCTTGTCTCCTATAGAATCAGTTTCATGTTACTATATCCCCGGATAATGTCAAATTAATTCCACTACGGACGTTTTCGTGGTTGGAGCCAAAACATTACCCTCGATTCACACTCTTAGCACAAAGTCTCGCTTCGATTTTAGTCGCCTATGAAGCACTAATCCTATACACCCCAGAGATATTCATCGGTACATAGACTCATCACACTTTCAGTTCCAATCTCTCACGTTTTTTTCAAGATACACTAGGCCACGCATTCACATACCCACTCGCCAAACTTCTCTTTAACTGCCGTGTAATATCTTACACCCACTACCCAACAATCAGCACCGACATGTTTCTCACCGTGCAATCACAAACCGCATCATTCAACAATTCGAATACGATTTCTTCAAATACGTATTTGTCCAAGGTGAAATTGTATTACTATTATTTTTTTGCGGGGATGTACGGGTTTGTCGGGAGTTTTGCGGATGTTGTGATGGTTAATTCAAAGTGGACTAAGGCGCATGTTGAAACGATATTTTGGACGTGGGAGATGGTTTTAGATAAGAAACGGGATAGTAAAGGGAAGATCGTGCTGGTATATCCGCCTTGTAATGTTTCGGAATTGATGAAGATCAACATTGAACGTGGTGGGAAGGAAGAAAAGAAAATCATATTGTCGGTTGGGCAATTCCGACCTGAGAAGGCTCACGCGGTACAGATTCGGTCGTTTCATAAGTTTATTACATCACATAAAGAGTTTCGAGGGCGTGTGAAATTATGTTTGATTGGTGGTTGTAGGAACGCAGAAGATGAACAGCGCGTCGAGGATTTACAGGCGCTGTGTGAAGAATTGGGTCTGACGGAAGATGTGAGGATATTAAGGAATGTTCCGTTTGATATTTTGGTAGATTATTATCAACGGAGTTGGATTGGGTTGCATACGATGTGGAATGAACATTTCGGGATTGGGGTTGTTGAGTATATGGTAGTTACGTTTTGATTAATTTTTGATTTATGTTAATCTTGTTATTGCCTAGGCTGCTGGATTAATTCCTTTAGCGCATAATTCTGGAGGTCCAAAATCAGATATTATTGTAAACAGGGAAACGAATACAGACATGAAAACTGGGTATTTGGCCTCTACTGTTGATGAGTTCTCAGACAAAATGTATGAGATACTGACGTTGCCTATGGATTTGGATATAAAGATTCGTAAATCTGCACGTGAGAGTGTGAGGGAGCAGTTTTCAGATGATCAGTTTACTAAAGGATTTATCAAGTGTTTGAATAAAGTTTTGTAATTAAAAATATACTGCATTTTTCTAAAAGTAATGAAAACTAAAAAAACATACATAAAACCCAAGTAAAGTAAGTTAGTATTGCATAAAAATATGTATTTACTTAGGTACTAAATAGCTGAACTCATTCACATAAAAAAAAAAAAAAAATAGTAAAATTCCATTTCAATAAAAATGTTCCACAACCTAAAGCTAGAAACATTTTTATTGTTGTATTTCTAGTTTATTGTAAAGAACAAAAAAAAAATCTTCAATTTTACCTATATATAATTTTGAAATTATATAAAATAAATAATAAAAAAACTTTTTATCAATAAAATCTGTAATCCATCTTGTTAGAATGTAAAAGAAATTACTG